>JBBPBX010084279.1:0-15338 GCA_038048925.1 Garcialebias charrua
TTTTTGATAGTTAAATACAGGTCTCAGAAAAGAGGACAAGGTATTGAATTTAAAGCACTAATTACAAAATTAATATGGTTTAGAGAAGTAAAAACTATTTGTGAATTAATTTTGTAATTTGACAGAATTCATAATGCTAAATAGAGCATGTTGAAAGAATGATTGTTTGGTTTAAATGTATATTATAGTCATTGTGTAATGTAATGAAGTTAATGGTTCTCTACTAAAGAATGTGTTACCTGAAATATGTGATCTATGAAGCGTGTTTAGAGCACACAAGAAGAAGAATAAATCTTCTGGTTGAATGTGAAAAAAGGCTCAACGTGTGTGTCTCGTCTTTCTCATACCACAGCATCACACGTTGAGAGATCATCTTACACCTTACCCTCCACCATCCAAGGTTGCAGGGTAACATCAGCTAGCTTGTATTTACAAGTTTCGCTCATTTTATCGCAGTATATTGTCCATAAACTTTGATACATACTTGGTAAACTGAAGAAAGTACAGCACGTTCCAAATCTGCGTCCGACACGTTGTTGTGTCTTTACAAGTTGTGCTCCTTACAAAACTTTCTGACACTCATTACCGAGTTGTGGAGCTCCATGGCGACGCAAAACGTTACTGATTTCAGAGTGTGGTTTTCCTCTCTCAGAAAGTTCGATAATCAATTCAGAAAACGGTTCAAGTGCAGCCATTGCCTATTATTTAGGAATGGTTTGTTTTTATGCCGTCTTTCTTCTCCGCTGTTATTCTTTGGCGACTTCCGGTACGTCATTTCCGGTATCGCTACAAATTAAAACAACAACTGTACTTACGCAAAAACCAAATCGCACCCTTTTTTTATATTTGCAATTTCTGTTTTTCTAATTTCGTTTTAAAAACGAAATAACGAAAAAACCGTTTAAAAACCGTTTTTGTAATTTCGTTTTAAAACGAAAAAACCAAATAACCAAAGCTTGTTTGGTTATTTGGTTTTTATTTTGAAACGGAATAACGAAAGAACGAACCATACACGGATTCCACTCTTCCTTGAAGGTTTCAAAGAAAAGGTGTTTCACTTAGAAGTTTTCAGAGACCAGGTGGTCCACTACAGATGTGTCAGGAATGTTTTGATCTATATTATTTATACATGTTATAAAAAGAGTGGGTCCTAAAACTGAGCCTTGTGGCACACCATTTGTGACTGTAGCCGTTTTCGCATTGCACGGCCCTCAACGGCCCGGCCCGCCCCGCCTTCTAACCCAGGTTTGGCATGTTTGCATTTTCCTTTTCCGCCCCAGGTCCGCCCTAGTTTTGGAACCATCTCCACCGTGGTTCTGATCAGGCCGGGCTCCCGGGCCCAGTTTGACGTCATGTACTGCTCACATTTGATTCGTTGTTTGCAGCAGGGGCTGGACTCGTTCTAACAACAACCTCAGCGCTAGCTGAATTTCATTAAAATTTAACTACAGAAACCCCTAAAAAATGTTAGCTGAATTAGTTTTTCTGAGTTTAATTTTTGTTAATACCGTAACTGATTACAAATCAGCTTATGTTAGAACGTAAATAACACGAAGCGCGCACCAATACAGAGCATTTCCGCCTTTCAGCGCGAGCTGAATTTCATTAAAATATAACTAATATTCTCTAACTCTTGCCCGTAGCCAGGATTTTAAAATATAACAAATATTCTGTAATTCCTACGCGTAACAAGGATGTTACGTGGGACGAATCCTTTAGGAAAAGTGGACTCCTAAAATTACCAATACAAATCCGTGGCTGAGTGGTTAGGACGTTTGCCTTGTACTTTACATTTTATCTTGACCCGGGGAAGCAGGTTCGCGTCCCACCTGGTTCAAGTTATTTTACGTTTGTCTTTTATTGGAGAAAATAAAAAGGAGTTTGTGTTGTGCCTGTGGTTAACACAAACTGCTTTATTTTCTCCAAGAAGAAACAGCTCCACAACCTCCCTGTTCTCGGTGTGCCACCTACCCGTCTGCATTCTGGGACCCTAAACAGCTTTGACGAAGTTGTTCAGAGTGAGGTGGAGGCCATCATCAAGAAAATGAAGCCTTCATCCTGCGCCCTGGATCCTTTCCCCTCGTCTCTCATAAAAACCAATCACTCTGCAATAGGCCCACTAATCACTCAAATAATAAATCAGTCTCTACAATCTGGTCATGTTCCACTGCCTCTAAAAACTGCCATCATTAGGCCTCTTCTGAAAAAATCTAATTTGGATCCCGACATTTTTTCTAATTACCGCCCAATTTCACACCTCCCTTTTCTGTCTAAAGTGCTGGAAAAAGCTGTTGCTGCTCAGCTGCAGGACCACCTACAACAACACTCCCTGTATGAGAAGTTCCAGTCTGGATTCAGGGCAGCTCACAGTACAGAGACTGCATTGCTGAGGGTTACCAATGATGTCCTCTTGGCTGCTGACACTGGCTCTCCCTCCATCCTTGTCCTCCTTGACCTCACTGCAGCCTTCGACACTGTGGACCATAGTATCCTCCTCCACCGTCTTCATGTGGAGGTCGGTCTCTGCGACACCGTCCTGGACTGGTTCAAATCTTTCCTCTCCAATAGGCTGGAATGTGTTAGTCTTGGCAACGCCACGTCCCAGACAGTCTGTGTCTCCTGTGGTGTCCCTCAGGGGTCGGTTCTGGGGCCCCTGCTGTTTTCCCTTTACATGCTGCCTTTAGGTCAAATTATTAATCAGTTCAACATTTCTTTTCACTGTTATGCCGACGATACACAGCTTTACATCAGGACTGGAGCATCCTCATCTTCCACCTTGTCATCTCCATCTTCACTCACTGCCCTCTCTGCCTGCCTGGAGGCAATTAGGGCATGGATGAATCAGAACTTTCTTCAATTAAACTGCTCCAAGACTGAGGCCATACTGATTGGCACCCCTCACCAGGTACAAACATCTACTATAACAACAATTTCCTTTTCTGGACAAGACATCCCCCTCTCCACCTCTGTTACTAATCTTGGAATAAAAATGGACTCCAATCTTACATTTGAAAATCACATTAAGCTTCTGTTTAAAACTTGCTTCTTCCATCTTCGAAACATCTCCAGACTTCGCCCATCCCTAACTTTTTCCGATGCTGAGAAGCTCGTCCATGCTTTTGTCTCCTCCAGGCTCGACTACTGCAACTCCCTGTTTATTGGAATCCCTGCCAAAAACCTACAAAAACTTCAATATATTCAAAACAGTGCAGCAAGGATCTTGTTGAGAGTTCGTAAATTTGAACATATTACGCCCATTCTCCATAACCTTCATTGGCTTCCTGTCGCCTACAGAATTCAGTACAAAACTGCTCTCATTACACATCAATGCTTACATGGAGCTTCACCAGATTATCTGAAGGATATTCTTATTCCATACTCATCCACCCGGTCGCTGCGGTCACAGAACAGTAATCTCCTTCACATTCCGAGAACCAAATTAAGGACCATGGGAGACCGGGCTTTCAGTGTGGCTGCCCCCCGCCTGTGGAACTCTCTTCCTGACTGTCTGAGAGCCCCACAGTCTGTGGTTGACTTTAAGAGCGGCTTGAAGACCTTTCTTTTCAACCGAGCATACTCTACCTCCTCATGATTCTACTTTTGATCTTAGTTGATACTGTTTTTGATTTTACTTGTTTTAGACTTCTGGACAGAAGTCGAAACGTTTTCTGCAACAAATAAAGTCCAGTTGATCCTGTATTGAATGCCTTTTTTGATATTACTTGTTTTATTGACATTTAACTCTGTTGCACTTTGTAGCACTTTGAGATTTTCATTAAAGCTGCTATATGTAACTTTTCTAACAATATATTTTTAACATGTTTCTTCACTCTGTTACTAGACTGATGTTAGCCAGGTAATCTCTGAAAAAAACTTTAAAAAAAATATTGTCCCCTTGCTTCTCCAGGTGGTAAATAGGCATTTCTAAAAAGAAAAAATTGACCCGCCATTTTCCAGCCAATAAAAACAAAGTTTGTAACCAGCCAATAAAAACAGAGCTTGAATTTGAATTTCAGCAGACCATGGGAGAGCAGAGCCATATATGGCTCTGAGGGGGAGGGATCAGAATGCTTTTCCTGTTGACATTTTTTCTAAGTGCTGCAGTTCTACAGAAAGTGCAGACTGAACCTTTAATGAAAAGTGCGTTATAAATTGAATTCATTATTATTATTATTATAAAAAAATGAAACAATAGCAGCTACCGGTACATTATAAAGTGATATAAAAAACTAAAAACAGGAATATGTCTGCATTGGTTTTCCCAGGAGCTTAACAGATGTTTGAAGACACTTAGTCAAGGTCGACAGCTTCAGATCTTTTTACAGGATATGAGTCATGATTTGAAGTTCTTTATGGAACACTGGGACGCCATGTCATCCGGACCAGAGAGGACAAGGATAGCCCAAGTTGTTATCAACGCTCCGTTCAGAAGCCTGCATCACTGATGGTATGGGGTTGCATGAGCGCTTGTGGCATGGGCAGCTTGCATGTCTGGAAAGGCTCCATTAATGCAGAGAACTATGTTCAGGTTCTAGAACAACATATGCTCCATCTAGACGTCATCTCTTTCAGGGAAGACCCTGCATTTTTCAACAAGATAATGCCAGACCACATTCTGCAGCAATCACAACATCATGGCTACGTAGGAGAAGGATCCGGTACTGAAATGTCCAGCCTGCAGTCCAGATCTTTCACCTATAGAGAACATTTGGTGCATCATAAAGAGGAAGGTGCAACAAAGAAGGCCCAAGACGATTGAACAGTTAGAGGCCTGTATTAGACATGAATGTAGAGCATTCCTATTTCTAAACTTGAGAAACTGGTCTCCTCTGTCCCCAGACGTCTGTTGAGTGTTGTAAGAAGAAGGGGGGATGACACACAGTGGTAAAAATGGACTTGTCCCAACTTTTATAAATCCAGTTTGTACATTACTTTATAATGTAGCTATTTTTGTTAAATTTTTATTTCATTTCTTCCATTTACGTACTTTCCATTTTATATGCTTTTATGATTGTCTGTAGCTCCTGTGTTCTTTCTTTAAAACAGGTCTCTCTTGTAAATGAGTCCTCGAGGCTCAATGGGATTAACCTGCCTAAATAAAGATTGAAAAAAAAAAAAAAGCATGTTAATCTAAACTCGGTTCACTCCAAAGCCCTAAATCAAACCCAATATCCACGTCTCACCCCATCAGGACTGGACTTTGGTCTCAATTAGACCGGCCCTGCCAATTTAAAAATCTGCTCCACACACCAAAATTACAAAAAGTTTTCGGACATCACAGTTTTAAAATTGTTTTAGACCTAAATTTTAAAAGCAAAGCAACAAATTAAATTTGAAATGTTTTTATTTTGCCATTCACTAATTTGGTTAAGAAAATAAAGTAGTGACGTGAGTCATGAATTTAAAAATAAATACATGCATTCTTTTATTAACATATAACCAAAGCATTGTCAGCATACCAAATATAAATCCCACAATAATGCCTAAATAGTAAGGTCTCTCTGCAGGAAACCTTCAGTTCACTGGATCAGAAACAAGTTTTCATTGCATTATGTGCTTATCACAAAACTGAGACTCAAAAATTATTATTTATAGAAAACAAATTAATGAGAGATCTGTCATTTAATGTCAGAAAACAAAACAAAACGAACAGAAACACTTGTATACAAAAAGTAAATAACATAATTAAGGTACCCTTCACTTTGAGAAACCTGCTGCCACCAAAGATCAACCAAAACCGACCAGCTGCTTCCAGATGTGGACTTCCTGTCTTTTTTTGTGTTCATCTTTAGGATGTTGTGTGTCAGAAACTGAGACATCTGTTCCAATGTGAAACATTTACGGGGAGATTTGCTCTTGGATGCCACTCAGGCTCCGCCTCCTCTCTGCCCAAATTTGGATCTCCTGGCTGCAGGAAGGGGTGTCTTACTCTTTTTACCAAAAGGAGCCAGAATGTAAAAGTTTGTGCCACTTTCAGCTGATACGTTAGCTCGAGCCACTTTCAGCTGACACGTTAGCTCGAGCCACTTTCAGCTGATACGTTAGCTCGAGCCACTTTCAGCTGATACGTTAGCTCGAGCCACTTTCAGCTGATACGTTAGCTCGAGTCACTTTCAGCTGATACGTTAGCTCGAGTCACTTTCAGCTGATACGTTAGCTCGAGTCACTTTCAGCTGATATGTTAGCTCGAGTCACTTTCAGCTGATGTGTTAGCTCGAGTCACTTTCAGCTGATACGTTAGCTCGAGTCACTTTCAGCTGATACGTTAGCTCGAGTCACTTTCAGCTGAAACGTTAGCTCGAGTCACTTTCAGCTGATACGTTAGCTCGAGCCACTTTCAGCTGATACGTTAGCTCGAGTCACTTTCAGCTGATGTGTTAGCTCGAGTCACTTTCAGCTGAAACGTTAGCTCGAGCCACTTTCAGCAGATATGTTAGCTCGAGTCACTTTCAGCTGATACGTTAGCTCGAGTCACTTTCAGCTGATGTGTTAGCTCGAGTCACTTTCAGCTGATACGTTAGCTCGAGTCACTTTCAGCTGATACGTTAGCTCGAGTCACTTTCAGCTGATACGTTAGCTCGAGTCACTTTCAACTGATACGTAAGCTCGAGTCACTTTCAGCTGATACGTTAGCTCGAGTCACTTTCAGCTGATACGTTAGCTCGAGTCACTTTCAGCTGATACGTTAGCTCCATAGGCGTAATTTACACGGGGGTTAGGGGGGTTTTGACCCCCCCAATAATTTGATCCGGTCATTTAACCCCCCCAATAAAATGACATCATTTCGTCATTATACATATCTTACATCAATAATTGATTTTCTTTATTCATTCAAATTTTTTAGTAAAATTGCTGCATGTTTTTAACAAACTCCCTGAGGACTGACCCCCTCCCCTGCAAATAATTTGGTATCACCCATCTCACCGGCTACAGGAAGTCACGTGAGTCACGGAGCTGCTCATGAAGTTGCCCAGAAGTTTCTACATGCATGTGTTCGAAAAAGGCCTCCTTTGGTCGGACTGACTCTGTCGCTGCCCGCCCCTTGCTATGGATGTAGCTGCTATTAGCTGTGAGGTTCGCTGTTTTTGTTTGCAAGATACCACTCATAAACCACACCGCGGATTTTTAAATCCAGCTGATTTCACATTTGGTTCAGCTCAGGAGCCCGTCTGCTGTAGTGAGGTAAGAAATATATTTTTTAAGCGTTTATTTAACTAAATTTAAAGAAACAAAGCTCCGGTTTGACCCGCCTGGCGCCTGCATAAAATTCAGCGAACTTTTTTTTTAAAATCCAGCTGATTTGAACATTTCGTCAAACTCAGGAGTACGTCTACTATCACCCATAAGTCAGCGAAGAAATACTGTATATTTTTAAGCGTTTATTTAGCTAAATTTAAAGAAAGAAAGCGTCCGGTTTGACCCGCCTGGCGCCTGCATAAAAATCAGCGAACTTTTTTTTTTAAATCCAGCCGATTTGAACATTTAGTTAAACTCAAGAACACGTCTTCTATAAAGTCAGCTTAGTAATATATTTTTTCTCGCAAAGAAATAATTGTTTTTACCGTGTTTCTTTGTGAAGTTCTTCGTACTAGCTGGGTCCTGTCGCCGCCATCTTGATCAGGACAAAGCTGACGCGTCGCGTGGAGATGACGCGTATACAGCAAGAGAAATTGAATATGATGTCCCATTAAGTAAAGCAGAAATAAAAATAATTGTTAAAGATAAAATAAATGATATGTGGCAGGAGAGGTGGGATTTAGAGGAAAGAGGAAGACATTTACATAACATACAGAAGGAGGTACTCCTAAGTGACGATAGTAGTTTAATGTCTAGGAGAGAGGAAGTATGGATTAAGTTGAGGATTGGGCACACTACATTAAATAGTGGTCTAAAGATAATAGGAAAACATCCATCAGGTGACTGCTCTAATTGTGGGGTACTGGAAGGAGTGGAACATGTGTTGATTTATTGTAAGAAATATAATAAAGAGAGGAAGGCACTGGAAAGGGTAATGGGGAGTTCGGTGACAATGGTTACTTTATTGAAGAAAAATCAGTCACAGGTTATAACTAAAGCATTTGTTAAATATTTGAAAGTTACAAAATTAGCTGAAAGGATTTAATTTTATTTTAATTAATTAATTAATTAATTTATTTATTTATTTATTTTTTGTTGAAAGTAGACTCTTGAATTACATCTCCGTCCGGTTGATGGCGGTAATGCACTGAGTTTGTAAACTGCCAGTAAACACCATCGAAGAAGAAGAAGAAGAAGAGATGACGCGTATTAAACACTGAAGCGTATAGTGTACAATTTTTTCGTGTTTATTGTTAATCACAACCCCCCCAATGTTAGACCTAAAGTTACGCCCCTGGTTAGCTCGAGTCACTTTCAGCTGATACGTTAGCTCGAGTCACTTTCAGCTGATACGTTAGCTCGAGTCACTTTCAGCTGATACGTTAGCTTGAGCCACTTTCAACTGATACGTTAGCTCGAGTCACTTTCAGCTGATGTGTTAGCTCGAGTCACTTTCAGCTGATACGTTAGCTCGAGTCACTTTCAGCTGATGTGTTAGCTCGAGTCAGCTACCTGGTGTTTGTTTGATCTGTCTCATGTTCTGCTGCTCTGTCCACATCAGAGTCAATGACAGAATGATCCAGACTTCTTTCTGCCTTCAAAGTTACAAGTTTATGATGTATTTATCAGTTTTTTAAAGAAAAATGAGAAGAGATACAATATTTTACATTTCAATCATCATGTTGGGACCACTCCCCCCCACCACCACCCAAAGAGTCCAGGAAGCTTTGGCAACTGGATTTCACCAGTGAGCACTACAGCAGCTCACCTAAATACTTTCCTTCAACGTCCACTCTGGTGCTGAATGAAAAGCTGAGGTGATTTAATCCCATGTACAGCGTCGCAGTCTACGGCCTGAGCTCCGCCCCCAGGTCAGCGCTGGATCCTGGAGACCACACCCCCAGGTCAGCGCTGGATCCTGGAGACCACACCCCCAGGTCAGCGCTGGATCCTGGAGACCAGGTAATAGAGAAGGAAGAAGACGAGGACCAGCCCCAAGGAGACGTAGCAGAGGAGGCGGCGGTTGTCTCTGCCAGATCGGACCATGGTGGAAAAACGCTTCACGCTGCCGCTCAGCAAGCCCGTGGTGCTCAGGAAGTTGGAGTCCTGACGGAGACAAAGGGACGGTCCAGTTAGGTGAAGTTCTGTCTATTAACAGTACTTATTAGCTTCTCAGAAGTCACCAGGTACAGAACACAGAGAAAAAGGTGAAAACCTTTGTGCAGGCTGTGCTAACCATCTTCATGCACTTATGTTATAACTAGAAACAGGACAGGAAGCTGGAAGTTGAAGCCACAAAGGACAAGCACCCCCTGTAGGATGGCTCAAGTCCTACCCCTCCATGTAACCAATCCAGAGTAAAAAACAAAATGACGGTTCGTGAGATGGAGTGAGTCGCACTTGCCAGTGCTCCGGGTAAAATTTATTTTTTAGTACCACCAAGCCCTCTATATGTAATATTTTTTGCCTATCATCACGCACACAACTTTTATCAAGCATCTCTTTTGAAGATTTTAAATTAAAAATGTTTCAAAAGTCGACAAGATCGAAGAAGGACGCTGAGAAGGATGACGCTGGCCTAACCCTCGAGGCAATTACCTCGCTGCTGGAGGAGCACCGCGCTGCGCTGTCAGCTGAGTTTAAACAAACTTTTCACCAGCTGGATCTCAAATTGGACCAAACTCGGCTCGCGGTGGAGGAACACGGCCAGCGTGTGTCATCACTGGAACTTGTCACTAACGACCTGAGCCAGCGCATGTCGGAGGTGGAAAACACCTGCTCAACTCTGCAGGAGGAAAACGCCAGACTAAGATCTAAACTGGCGGATTTAGAAAATCGAAGCAGACGGCAGAATATTCGTGTGCTGGGTTTACCGGAATCTATTGAAAGCGGACGTCCCACAGACTTCTTTTCCAACCTGCTGTGCGACATCTACGGGCGTGACACGCTTCCTTCTCCACCCGAACTGGACCGGGCCCATCGAACCCTCGCTCCGAAACCCGCCTCGGACCAGCGGCCGCGCCCGGTTATCCTGCGAGTGCACCGGGTCCAGGTGAAGGAGCTCATGATCCGGGAGGCTCGACGCAGAGGCAGGCTTGAATACCAGGGTAAACCGGTGCGGATCGTGGAAGACTACAGCCCAGAAGTCCTCAACCAGCGAGTGGAATATAAGGACGTGATGTCCGCACTGTATTCTCTGGGTCTAAAACCTGCTCTGCTTTTTCCTGCTCGACTTCGCGTGACTTTACCTGATGGACACAGAAAGTGGCTGGGCTCTGTGGAGGAGGCGCAGAAGTTCAGTGACACCTTTCAAGCTTCACAGCGCAAGTAATATTTAAACTTTTCTTCTTACTGATGAGCAATGCGCTGTTCCCGCACTGGCTTTGATTATTACACTAAACTTTTCTTTACATGAGGTGAGGAACAGATGAGCAGGACTCTGCCCATACTCTGATTATCTGAGACTTTTTTAGTTGCAGCTTTTTTTTGAACTATTAACATTTTTGAAATGAAACATTTTTCCTTTTCTCGTTTACCTGTTGACTATTTTGAGCTGAATCTTGGGTTAGTCCTGGATTGATTGATAATTAATTTGAGATTGGGATTAATTTAACTTTACGTTTGTATATGTGTGCGTGATTACCGGTACACATTTATGTGTATACATTTTTTGGCCTTGCATACTTTAAACTAGTTTGTGAGGTGCTTATAAAATTTTTATTTTTATTTTTTTTAGGCATTAGGTATTTAGGCACATAAATAATTGAAGTAGGCCTATCCAGGTATAAAAATGGGTGAAATATATAATGTTTTTAATATATTATTTTGAACTATTAACATTTTTCCTCTTCTTGTTTACCTGTTGACTATCTTGAATTGAATCTTGAATTGGTCTTGGACTGATTGAAGATTTAATTTAGGATTAGGATTAATTTAACCTTGTTTATATGTGTATGCGTGATCACACATCTATGTGTACATTTTTGGCCTTGCATGAGGTGCTTATACATTTTTTTTTTCCTCTGATGATACTGGAGCACTAGTTTAAAAGTTAGACAGGAGACTTATTTTTAATTTCTATGGAGCTTGCTGCTTCTGTCTGTTGCAGCTGTCCAGGGTGGGAAAGGGAGGGGGTGGGGGGTCCATCACTGCCATTAATTTATATTTTCTTTCACTTTGCCAAGAACTGCACAGCCATCAACACATTAGACTGTATTACCTACCTTTCTTATACAAATTATTAGTAATATGAGTGGTCAGTTGGTGTTGTCAAGCTGGAACGTCAAAGGTTTAAACCACCCCGTCAAGAGAAGGAAGGTGCTCTCTCATTTAAAACAGTTAAATACAGGCATTGCTTTCCTGCAGGAGACTCACATTAGAAGTGACGATAGCAAACGATTACTGCAAACATGGCACGGGCAGAGTTTCCATTCCTCATTTCGAGCAAAGGCTCGGGGCGTCTCGATCCTCATCAGTCAAGACATTTCATTTGAACCTTTTCAAGTTAACTCAGATAAATATGGTCGTTTTGTGATTGTTTCCGGTAAATTGTACAACACACCAGTAGTGCTAGTTAACGTTTATGCCCCAAATACGGATGATGTTGGTTTCTTTGAGAAATTATTCTCACTGCTCCCGGACCTAAACACATACTCATTGATACTCAGTGGTGACTTGAATTGCTGGTTGGACCCAGTTTTGGACAGATCCTCTACAAACCCTGCCACAGCCAGCAGGTCGTCCCACACTATTCGTGCCTTTCTATCTAAGTATGGCCTGTGCGATGTATGGCGTTTTTTACACCCAGCTGAGAGAGAATATTCTTTTTTTTCTCATGTTCATCATTCATACTCGAGGATCGATTACTTTTTCATGGACAACAAACTTCTTCCCTCTGTCCGTGGCTGTGACTACCACAGTATTGTCATCTCAGACCATGCACCTGTCACTCTGTCTTTGTCCCTCCCTGACATTCCTATAAGGAGTAGACAGTGGAGATTCAATTCAACGTTACTGTTAAACAATGATTTTGTTACATTTATAGAAAAAGAAATAACCTTCTTTCTATCCATAAACAGAACTCCTGGGATCCCACTGTCAACAGTTTGGGATACCCTTAAGGCCTATCTTAGGGGACAAATCATTTCATATACCGCCCGGCTGAGGCAAAAATCTCAAAAAGAAAGAACTGATTTAGCCCAGCAGATAAAAGAAATTGATCAACAATATGCTCAAAACAAATGCCCTAATCTGTACAAAAAAAAAGTAGAACTCAAAACTAAGTTTGATTTATTGTCTACATACTCAATAGAACAATCACTTTTGAAAAGTAAATCATCATTTTACATACATGGAGAAAAGTCAGGAAAACTACTGGCAAATCAGTTGAAGGGTGCCATGGCTAAACAAATCATCCCTAAGATCCAATTAGAGAACGGCACCACAACTCTAGATCATTTACAAATTAACAGAGCATTTAAGGACTTTTATTCCCATTTATATACTTCAGAATCCCATACCAACAAGAATTTATCTTCTCAGTTTTTCGAAAAGACCAACATGCCAAAACTCACACCCAACCTGAAAGATGCACTGGAGATCCCAATATCCCTGACAGAAATTGTGTCAGCTGTATCGGTAATGCAGTCTGGCAAATGTCCGGGTCCTGACGGCTTCCCTGCTGAATTTTTTAAGAAATTTTCTTCATTACTTTCCCCACTCCTACACTCGGTTCTCTTAGAGTCATTTGACCAAGGATCCCTTCCGAAATCTTTTTTAGAGGCCTGCATTACCCTCATTGCAAAGAAAGGAAAAGACCCAACTCACTGTTCCTCTTATCGACCAATCTCCCTTTTAAATACAGACGCCAAAATTTTAGCCAAAGTTCTTGCTCAAAGGTTGGAAAAGATCCTTCCTTTGATCATATCAAAAGACCAGACTGGATTCATTAAAGGCAGGCACTCCTTTTTTAATGTCAGACGCCTTTTTGACATTATTTATTCTCCTTCGGATACTGTTCCTGAGTGTGTTATTTCCCTTGATGCAGAGAAAGCATTTGATCGGGTTGAATGGGACTACTTGTTTAATGTTCTTGACAAATTTGGTTTTGGCCCCAATTTCATTACATGGGTGCAATTAATTTACTCACATCCCACCGCAACCATTCGTACCAACTCTCAGATATCAAAACCCTTCAGTCTACATCGAGGAACTCGCCAGGGATGCCCACTGAGCCCTATGCTCTTTGACCTGGCAATTGAACCTCTTGCCACTGCCTTGCGGTCCTGTGACACAATTTCAGGAATCTGGAGAGGCGATATGGAGCACAAGGTCTCCCTTTATGCTGATGACCTTTTACTTTTCATTTCTCATCCGACTGACACGCTGCCCTCCGTTTTATCATTACTTGAGGAATTTGGAATAAACTCTGGTTACAAATTAAACCTGAGTAAAAGTGTAATTTTCCCTGTCAATACCCTGGCGCAGACTCTTGACTTTGGTAAATGGCCTCTTAAAATTGAGAAGACAAAATTCTCTTACCTGGGTGTTACAGTTACGAGGAGGTATAAAGATTTATATCAAGAAAACTTTGTCTCTCTGTTGAATCAGACAAAGCAGGCATTATCCCGATGGTCACCGCTTTCCATTTCCCTCACAGGCCGTATTAACTCAGTCAAGATGGTCACTTTACCTAAGTTTTTATATCTTTTTCAAAATATTCCTGTTTTTATCCCTGGTTCATTCTTTGTTCAGTTAGATTCCATCATTTCATCATATCTGTGGCAAGGAAAACGTCCACGCTTAAATAAGACACATCTCCAAAAAACTAAGGCCGCAGGCGGTCTTGCCCTTCCAAATTTCCGCTTTTATTATTGGGCAGCAAACTTGCACTGTCTAGCATTCTGGTCATTCTATTACAACAGGCCTGACAGCCCTGACTGGGTAGAGATGGAGTCACAGTGTTCTGGGAAATGGTCCTCCGTGGCTTTCTTGGGATCCTCACTCCCGCTTCCACCACTTACAACTGTTATAAATCCAGTTATAAAACACTCACTAAAAATCTGGGCACAATTTCGTAAATGTTTCAATTTCTCTAGTTTCTCTCTCTATAGCCCTATCATGTCTAACCAACTTTTCAAACCCTCATCTCAGGACTCTGTTTTTAAAGAATGGCAAAGAAGGGGTATAGTACGCTTCAATGACTTGTTTCTCAATAACACTTTAGCTTCATTTCAACAACTATGTGAAAAATTTAGTCTTCCCCAGTCCAATTTTTTTAGGTATCTCCAAATACGGCACTTTATTACTCTTCATTTGTCCAGCCTCTCCATTTCAACTGATAGCAGTATTGTTGACACTATTCTTTCTCTAGACCCAAATAAAAAACAGTCCATTTCATTCATTTACAGTAAACTATTGGATTTGAAGCGTGCTTCCTCAGATAAAATCAAAGCTGCTTGGGAAGAGGATCTCGGCTCCTCTATTTCAGAGGACTCTTGGACCTCCATACTCAAACTGGTGAGCTCCAGTTCTCTCTGTGCTAGACATTGTCTAATACAATTTAAAGTGGTGCACAGAGCTCACATCTCTAAACTGAAATTGTCCTCTATGTATCCTGATGTCAGCCCATACTGTGTGAGATGCAAACATGCTGAAGCCTCTCTCTCCCATATGTTTTGGTTTTGCCCATCTCTGAACAAATATTGGCGGGAAATCTTTCAGACTTTATCACATGTACTAGATACACGCCTGAACCCTGACCCACTGATTGCTCTGTTTGGTCTTGTAGAGGGCATGACAAACCTAAATAAAAACCAACAACATGTAATATCGTTCACCTCTCTCCTGGCCAGACGAGCTATTTTGCTTAGGTGGAAAGAACCGTTTCCACCCACTCACGCTCAGTGGTTGGCTGACATCATGTCCTGTTTAAAGCTGGAGAAAATCAGATTCACACTCCAACAGAAAGAGGGTAAATTTGAGAATGTCTGGGGACCTTTCCTGAATCTGTTCCAGTCTCTTTGACAACACAACTCATTCAGGTTAATGCAGTCTCTTGGCTATTTTACCTTTTATTTATTTTTTTCCTTTTCTTTTGGCAGTGATTGGGTAGGGATTATTTTCTACATGTTGTAACTTAGATTGATTGTTGTGTTTTTTTTTGTTTTTGTTGTTGTTGTTGTTTTTGTTTGTTGTTGTTGTTGTTGTTGTCTGAAGAAAAAAAATGAAAAATTCAATAAAAAAGATCTTGAATTTGAAAA
>JBBPBX010084280.1:0-15337 GCA_038048925.1 Garcialebias charrua
TATATATATATATATATATATATATATATATATATGTTCTCAGTGATGTATTGAATTATATGTTGAATATATTTGGAAAATTTTGTTTCATGACAATAATTTATTTTTATTTTTTAATATACAAATGCTTTTTTGTTTCTGTTTCATATACTCGGGTCCATAAAATTCATAGTTTATTGTCAAAGCTCCTCTTCAGATCACAAAATGTATCCCATCATCCCAAATGGATTTTGTTCTTAAGATGGATAAGATAAGATGCCTTTATTAATCCCACAGTGGGGAAATTTACATTGCCACAGCAGCATAGAGGACAGAGCAGGACCAGTACAAAAAATGTTTAAAATCTATATACAGTATACACAAATAATAAAAATGAGTACAAAAACACAGAAACAGTATAGAACGAAATATAACTACTAAGAGCAGCGGGTGTTGTACAGTCTGACAGCGACCAGAAGGAAAGACCTGCGGTATCTTTCCTTCATGCACTTAGGGTGCTGCAGCTGGGCACTAAAGGAGCTGCTCAGGGCTGTCAGAGAGTGGTGCATGGTGGGACGGGAACTCCAGCATGCGCTGAAGCTTGGTCCTCATTCTCCTGTCAGCCACCACCTCCACTGGGTCAACATGACACCCCAGGACAGAGCTGGATTTCCTGAGGATCTTGTTCAGTCTCTTCCTGTCGGCAGTGGAGATGCTGCTCCCCCAACAGACCACTCCATAGAAGATGGCTGATGCCACCACAGCATCAAAGAAGGTCCTGAGAAGAGCCCCTGCACACCGAAGGACCTGAGTCTCCTCAGTAGATGCAGCCTGCTCAGTCCTTTCTTGTAGAGGGCAGCTGTGTGGTCAGTCCAGTCCAGCTTGTTGTTAAGATGAACACCCATGTAGAATCCATGAAAGAACAAACCATACACAGATTTTGTAGGACCTCACGATCTCAACATATAAAGCTGAGCCACAGACAGTTGTATTATTTTGCTTGTGTAAATATTATTTTGGAGTTTTGTAAAATTAGGTTTGTTTTATTTGATTGTAATACTGTAAAAAGCTATTCCATTTTAAATGTTTTCTGTCTTTTCCTTTTGTATTTTATGCTTTGTTTGGTTGACACATTTTAAATAAATGAAATGCTATGAGAATCCTCATAGGACTTTTGGTATTGGGGCAAGTTCAGCTTTTGAAATATTTAGCCTTTTCTGACATTTTGTTCTTAGATAAAATGAAATGAGCTCATTTTACACCCTTCAAATCTAGACTGACTGAAAATAAAATTTCTAGATGACTGCCTTAGTAAAAAAAAAAAGGTCGGGGTGGATACAATAAATCAGTCAAATTTTGTCATATTAAGCTGAAAGTCTGAAAGTTGTGATGACAGCTGACAACGTTTTCCATCAAATGCTGCAGTAAAATCACAAATCCAACATGGCTGCCAGCACTACTTTTGAATAGGTTTAACTCAGCCATTTTTACACATAAAGTTCTGAAATTTGGTGAGGTTATAGCTCAGAACGTTCTGCTAGCTAAAGAGGAATAAAATACTAGAACTAAGGTGTTTTTATAGCTATTAAGCTGACAATTGGTATAGTATCTGAGAGCAAACCCAAAGACATAGTACTGTCGTATAACTTTTTTTTTAATCAGTTAATTTCAGCTGGTATTTAGACAGTTTTGTGTTCCTTTTCACTTTATTCAGCTACGTTCAACATGTTTGTGCTTCCTGTAAATTATTTCTGCTAATTCCATCTTCTTTTGCTCCTTTGAGATTATTTCTACTAAATTCAGTTATTTTAGCTACTATTTAGTTTTTTATGCTAATTTAAGCTTTTTCAGCCAATTTGTTCCAGCCTCAGTCAGCAAAATTGTGCTCTGCCCACTTCTTTCTGCTAATTTAAGTTCCTTCCTGCTGTTCTGGATCATATTCAGCTCTTTTTGCTACTTTGTATCTTAAGCTGTTTTTCAGATAATTTCTACATTTTCTACTTATTATTACTAATTTCAAATTGTTTCAGATATTTCAGATTATTCACAGTTATGCTCTTTCTAATTCATTCAGCTATTCTAAGCTTCTTTCTGCTATTTTAGATAATATTCAGATGTTTTTGCTATCTTAAGCAGTTTTTCAGAGTTATTTTAGCTACTATTTAGTTTTTTATGCTAATTTAAGCTTTTTCAGCCAATTTGTTCCAGCCTCAGTCAGCAAAAATGTGCTCTGCCCACTTCTTTCTGCTAATTTAAGTTCCTTCCTGCTGTTCTGGATCATATTCAGCTCTTTTTGCTACTTTGTATCTTAAGCTGTTTTTCAGATAATTTCTACATTTTCTACTTATTATTTACTAATTTCAAATTGTTTCAGATATTTCAGATTATTCACAGTTATGCTCTTTCTAATTCATTCAGCTATTATAAGCTTCTTTCTGCTATTTTAGATAATATTCAGATGTTTTTGCTATCTTAAGCAGTTTTTCAGATTATTTACAAGTTATGCTCATTACTCATTTCAAGTTTTTTTCAGATTTCAGATTGTTTCAGATATTTCAGATTATTCAAAGTTATGCTATTTCTAATTACTTCAGCTAATTTAAGCTTCTTTCTGCTATTTTAGATAATATTCAGCATTTTTGCTCATTTTAGCTTTTTCAGATAATTTTCCCTGATTCACCAAGATGCACAGAAAACCCTCAGGCACCAACGTTGTAAGATAAATGGAAAGGCGACCTTTTAGGAATTTTTTATCCCATTGAAAATGAATGGAGTTAAAATGAAATGGCCTTTTGGGGGCTTTGTCATATCCCAAAACTCACCAAATTTGGCAGACTAATCAGGACTGGTGAACGATTACATATTTTGGGGGCATGGCATTTTTATGCATTAGGTGAAACGGCCATTTTGGTTCAATATACAAGGCAGTTAATTACCTTGCGAAACAAGACAATGCATGTATTGTTGCCATTTTAGTTCTACAATTAAAGTAGGTGAGGTAGCCATTTAGATTTAACAAGCACATTAGGTGAAGCGGCCATTTTGATTGAACATGCAAATTAGGTGAGGCCGCCATTTTGGTTCAATATACAAGGCAGTTACTTGCCTTGCAAAGTAAGTCAATGCATGTATTGTTGCCATTTTGGTTCTACAATTAAAGTAGACAAGGTAGCCAGTTTGATTTAATAAGCACATTAGGTAAAGCGGCCATTTTGATTGAACATGCAAGTTGGGTGAAGCGGCCATTTTGGCATTCACACATGCATTTTCTCAGGAAATGCAATCTAGTTGTGTGAATGCCACATAGGCATTCACACTATAGTGATTGTGTTTATATTTATTATTATTATTCCGGTTACTATCCTGATTCCGTACGTTTTTTGGCACGCTACTCCTCCTACAGTTTTTGTGCTATTTCAACAATTCATATATCAAAATGTTCAGCTCATTTAGGACATGGGTGCTATGACTTTTGGTATTGGTGCAACTTTAGCTTTTTGAAATATTCAGCCTTTTCGGCCATTTTTTTCCCATTGAAAATGAATGGAGCTCATTTTACATCCTTGATATCTTTGGAACTCATTACAATATTTCACTACTCCTTTCACATTTTGGACTAGCTCAGCTTCCTTCAGCTTCCTTGTACAAAATTTTTAAAAAAATTCAGCTACTTTCAGCTCATTTCAGCTCTTTCTTCAACTGCTTTGTGCTCTTTTCAGCTTTATGCAGCTTACTTCAACATTTTTGTACTTCTACTGACTTATTTCTGCTAATTTCAGATCATTATGCTCCTTTCAGATAATTTTTCAAAGATTAAGATATTTTAGCTATTTTAGCTACTATTTAGCTGTTTTATGCAAATTAAAGCTTTTTCAGCTATTTCAACGATGTTTTTAATCAATCCAACTTTTTTCAGCCTAATTCAGCAAAATCATGCTCTACCAACTTCCTTCTGGTAATTTAAGATTGTTTCTGCTTGTTTTAGCTGTTGTTCAGCTGTTTTTGGCCATTTCAGCTTTTTTCAGATAATTTCAACTTTATTTTGCTTATTTCTGCTTATTTCAGATGTTTTACTATTTCAGATTGTTTCAGATATTTCAGATTATGCTGCTTTGTGCTTATTTCTGCTAGTTTCAGCTTCTTCTGCTATTTTAGCTACTATTAAGCTGTTTTTATGCTAATTTAGGCTCGTTTCAACATATTCCACATTATTTGAACTCATTTCAACTTTTTCCAGCCTAATTCTGCAAAACTGTACTCTCTCTACTAATTTCTAAGACATTTAAGCTTCTTTCTGCTATTTCAGATAATATTCAGCTGTTTTTGCTATCTTAAGCTTTTTTTAGATAATTTCAACTTCATTTTACTTATTTCTGCTTAGTTCAGATTTTTTCGGATTTCAGATTGTTTCAGATATTTTAGATTATTCAGATTATGCTGCTTTGTGCTTATTTCTGCTAGTTTCAGCTTCTTCTGCTATTTTAGCTACTATTAAGCTGTTTTAATGCTAATTTAGGCTTGTTTCAACAAATTCCACATTATTTGAACTCATTTCAACTTTTTCCAGCATAATTCTGCAAAACTGTACTCTCTCCACTAATTTCTAAGACTTTTAAGCTTCTTTCTGCTATTTCAGATAATATTCAGCTGTTTTTGCTATCTTAAGCTTTTTTCAGATAATTTCACTTTTTTTGCTTATTTCAGATTATTTCAGATTTCAGATTGTTTAAGATGTTTCAGATTATTCCCAATTAAGCTCTTACTAATTCCTGCTGCTAATTTAAGCTTATTTCTGCTATTTTAGATAATATTCAGCTGTTTTTGACCAATTTCAGCTGATGGCTGCCAACGCTACTTTCAAATGGTTATAACTCGACCATCTTTATACATAGAGAGCTGAAATTTGGTGAGGTTGTAGCTGAGGACATTATCTATCATGTATAGAATCCAAAAAAAAATCCAAGATGGCCGACAATGCAAAAAAGTAAAAATACTATAAAATGGTCAATTTTAGTGATATTGAGCTGAAACTTGGTGTAGTGATAGCTGAGAATGTTTCCTATCAAATGCTATATCAAAATCAAAAATCCAAGATGGCCGCCAACGCTACTTTCAAATGGCTTTAACTCAGCCATCATTATACACAGAGAGCCGAAATTTGGTGAGGTTGTAGCTGAGGACATTATCTATCATGTACGGAATCCAAATCAAAAATCCAAGATGGCCGACAAAGTAAAACATTAAAAAACTGTAAAAATCCAAGATGGCCGCCAACGCTACATTCAAATGGCTTTAACTCAGCCATCTTTATTCATAGAGAGCTGAAATTTGGTGAGGTTGTAGCTGAGGGAATCCTCTATCATGTACGGAATCCAAATCAAAAATCCAAGATGGCCGACAAAGCAAAACATTAAAAATACTGTAAAATCCAAGATGGCCACCAACGCTACTTTCAAATGGCTTTAACTCAGCCATCATTATACATAGAGAGCCGAAATTTGGTGAGGTTGTAGCTGAGGGAATCCTCTATCATGTACGGAATCCAAATCAAAAATCCAAGATGGCCGACAAAGCAAAACATTAAAAATACTGTAAAATCCAAGATGGCCACCAACGCTACTTTCAAATGGCTTTAAATCAGCCATATTTATTCATAGAGAGCCGAAATTTGGTGAGGTTGTAGCTATAAACATTCTCTATCATGCTTTAGGTGAAGCGGCCATTTTGGCATTCACACATGCATTTTCTCAGGAAATGCAATCTAGTTGTGTGAATGCCACATAGGCATTCACACTATAGTGATTGTGTTTATATTTATTATTATTATTCCAGTTACTATCCTGATTCCGTACGTTTTTTGGCACGCTACTCCTCCTACAGTTTTTGTGCTATTGCAACAATTCATATATCAAAATGTTCAGCTCATTTAGGACATGGGTGCTATGACTTTTGGTATTGGTGCAACTTTAGCTTTTTGAAATATTCAGCCTTTTCGGCCATTTTTTTCCCATTGAAAATGAATGGAGCTCATTTTACATCCTTGATATCTTTGGAACTCATTACAATATTTCACTACTCCTTTCACATTTTGGACTAGCTCAGCTTCCTTCAGCTTCCTTGTACAAAATTTAAAAAAAAATTCAGCTACTTTCAGCTAATTTCAGCTGTTTCTTCAACTGCTTTGTGCTCTTTTCAGCTTTATGCAGCTTACTTCAACATTTTTGTACTTCTACTGACTTATTTCTGCTAATTTCAGATCATTATGCTCCTTTCAGCTAATTTTTCAAAGATTAAGATATTTTAGCTATTTTAGCTACTATTTAGCTGTTTTATGCAAATTTCAGCTTTTTCAGCTATTTCAACAATTTTTTTTAATCAATCCAACTTTTTTCAGCCTAATTCAGCAAAACCATGCTCTACCAACTTCCTTCTGGTAATTTAAGATAATTTCTGCTTGTTTTAGCTGTTGTTCAGCTGTTTTTGGCCAATTTCAGCTTTTTCAGATAATTTCAACTTTATTTTGCTTATTTCTACTTATTTCAGATTTTTTTCAATTTCAGATTGTTTCAGATACTTCATATTATGCTGCTTTGTGCTTATTTCTGCTAGTTTCAGCTTCTTCTGCTATTTTAGCTACTATTAAGCTGTTTTTATGCTAATTTAGGCTTGTTTCAACAAATTCCACATTATTTGAACTCATTTCAACTTTTTCCAGCCAAATTCTGCAAAAATGTACTCTCTCTACTAATTTCTAAGACATTTAAGCTTCTTTCTGCTATTTCAGATAATATTCAGCTGTTTTTGCTATCTTAAGCTTTTTTCAGATAATTTCAACTTTATTTTGCTTATTTCTGCTTAGTTCAGATTTTTTCAGATTTCAGATTGTTTCAGATATTTTAGATTATTCAGATTATGCTGCTTTGTGCTTATTTCTGCTAGTTTTAGCTTCTTCTGCTATTTTAGCTACTATTAAGCTGTTTTTATGCTAATTTAGGCTTGTTTCAACAAATTCCACATTATTTGAACTTATTTCAACATTTTCCAGCCTAATTCTGCTAAACTGTACTCTCGCTACTAATTTCTAAGACATTTAAGCTTCTTTCTGGTATTTCAGATAAAATTCAGCTGTTTTTGCTATCTTAAGCTTTTTTCAGATAATTTCAACTTTATTTTGCTTATTTCTGCTTAGTTCAGATTTTTTCAGATTTCAGATTGTTTCAGATATTTCAGATTATTCACAATTATGCTATTTCTAATTACTTCAGATAATTGATGCTTATTTCTGCTACTTTAGATAATATTCAGCTGTTTATGCTATCTTAAGCTTTTTTCAGATAATTTCCACTTTTTTTTGCTTATTTCAGATTATTTCACATTTCAGATTGTTTAAGATGTTTCAGATTATTCCCAATTAAGCTCTTACTAAATCCTGCTGCTAATTTAAGCTTATTTCTGCTGTTTTAGATAATATTCAGCTGTTTTTGACCAATTTCAGCTGATGGCCGCCCACGCTACTTTCAAATGGTTATAACTCGACCATCTTTATACATAGAGAGCTGAAATTTGGTGAGGTTGTAGCTGAGGACATTATCTATCATGTATAGAATCCAAAAAAAAATCCAAGATGGCCGACAATGCAAAAAAGTAAAAATACTATAAAATGGTCAATTTTAGTGATATTGAGCTGAAACTTGGTGTAGTGATAGCTGAGAATGTTTCCTATCAAATGCTATATAAAAATCAAAAATCCAAGATGGCCGCCAACGCTACTTTCAAATGGCTTTAACTCAGCCATCATTATACATAGAGAGCCGAAATTTGGTGAGGTTGTAGCTGAGGGCATTATCTATCATGTACGGAATCCAAATAAAAAATCCAAGATGGCCGACAAAGTAAAACATTAAAAAACTGTAAAAATCCAAGATGGCCGCCAACGCTACATTCAAATGGCTTTAACTCAGCCATCTTTATTAATAGAGAGCTGAAATTTGGTGAGGTTGTAGCTGAGGGAATCCTCTATCATGTATGGAATCCAAATCAAAAATCCAAGATGGCCGACAAAGCAAAACATTAAAAATACTGTAAAATCCAAGATGGCTTCCAACGCTACTTTCAAATGGCTTTAACTCAGCCATCATTATACATAGAGAGCCGAAATTTGGTGAGGTTGTAGCTGAGGGAATCCTCTATCATGTAC
Source organism: Garcialebias charrua (assembly GCA_038048925.1). NCBI lineage: Eukaryota > Metazoa > Chordata > Actinopteri > Cyprinodontiformes > Rivulidae > Garcialebias > Garcialebias charrua. The sequence continues at coordinate 8,177 of JBBPBX010084280.1, forward strand.
GGAATCCAAATCAAAAATCCAAGATGGCCGACAAAGCAAAACATTAAAAATACTGTAAAATCCAAGATGGCCACCAACGCTACTTTCAAATGGCTTTAACTCAGCCATCATTATACATAGAGAGCCGAAATTTGGTGAGGTTGTAGCTGAGGGAATCCTCTATCATGTACGGAATCCAAATCAAAAATCCAAGATGGCCGACAAAGCAAAACATTAAAAATACTGTAAAATCCAAGATGGCCACCAACGCTACTTTCAAATGGCTTTAAATCAGCCATATTTATTCATAGAGAGCCGAAATTTGGTGAGGTTGTAGCTATGGACATTCTTTATCATGCATTAGGTGAAACGGCCATTTTGATTGAATATGCAAATTAGGTGAAGTGGCCATTTTGGTTCAATATACAAGGCAGTTAATTGCCTTGCGAAGTAAGTCAATGCATGTATTGTTACCATTTTGGTTCTACAATTTAAGTAGACAAGTTAGCCATTTTGATTTAATAAGCACATTAGGTAAAGCGGCCATTTTGATTGAACATGCAAGTTGGGTGAAGCGGCCATTTTGGCATTCACACATGCATTTTCTCAGGAAATGCAATCTAGTGTTACAATTACATCTGTTACTATCCTGATTCCGTACGTTTTTTGGCACGCTACTCCTCCTACAGTTTTTGTGCTATTTCAACAATTCATATATCAAAATGTTCAGCTCATTCAGGACATGATGGCTATGACTTTTGGTATTGGTGCAACTTTAGCTTTTTGAAATATTCAGCCTTTTCGGCCATTTTTTTCCCATTGAAAATGAATGGAGCTCAAATGAACTCAATGAGCTCATTTTACATCCTTGATATCTTTGGAACTCATTACAATATTTCACTACTCCTTTCACATTTTGGACCAACTCAACTTCCTTCAGCTACCTTGTACATTTTTTAAAAATATTTCGGCTACTTTCAGCTAATTTCAACTGTTTCTACAACGACTTTGCAATCTTTTCAGCTTAATGCAGCTTACTTCAACATTGTTGTACTTATACTGACTTATGATCATTATGCTCCTTTCAGCAAATTTTTGAAAGATTAAGATATTTTTGCTATTTTAGCTACTATTTAGCTGTTTATGCAAATTTCAGCTTTTTCAGCTATTTCAACAATTTTTTTTAATCAATCCAACTTTTTTCAGCCTAATTCAGCAAAACCATGTTCTACCAACTTCCTTCTGGTAATTTAAGATATTTTCTGCTTGTTTTAGCTGTTGTTCAGCTGTTTTTGACCAATTTCAGCTGATGGCTGCCAATGTTACTTTCAAATGGCTTTAACTCAGCCATCTTTATTCATAGAGAGCTGAAATTTGGTGAGGTTGTAGCTATGGACCATCTCTAACATACATTAGGTGAAGCAGCCATTTTGATTGAACATGCAAATTAGGTGAGGCCGCCATTTTGGTTCAATATACAAGGCAGTTACTTGCCTTGCAAAGTAAGTCAATGCATGTATTGTTGCCATTTTGGTTCTACAATTAAAGTAGGTGAGGTAGCCATTTTGATTTAACAAGCATATTAGGTGAAGCGGCCGTTTTGATTGAACATGCAAAATAGGTGAAGCGGCCATTTTGGCATTCACACATGCATTTTCTCAGGAAATGCAATCTAGTTGTGTGAATGCCACATAGGCATTCACACTATAGTGATTGTGTTTATATTTATTATTATTTCGACCAGTTACTATCTTCACTCCGTACGTTTTTTGGCACGCTACTCCTCCTACAGTTTTTGTGCTATTTCAACAATTCATATATCAAAATGTTCAGCTCATTGAGGACACTCCGGCTATGACTTTTGGTATTGATGCAACTTCAGCTTTTTGAAATATTCAGCTTTTTCGGCCACTTTTTTCCCATTGAAAATGAATGGAGCTCATTTTACATCCTTGATATCTTTGGAACTCATTACAATATTTCACTACTTTTTCCACATTTTGGACCATCTCGGCTTCCTTCAGCTACCTTGTACATTTAAAAAAAATATTTCAGCTACTTTCAGCTGATTTCAGCTGTTTCTTGAACTGTGTTGCACTCTTTTCAGCCTAATGCAGCTTACTTCAACATTTTTGTACATCTACTGACTTATTTCTGCTAATTTCAGATCATTATGCTCCTTTCAGCAAATTTTTCAAAGATTAACATATTTTTGCTACTTTAGCTACTATTTAGCTGTTTTATGCAAATTTCAGCTTTTTCAGCTATTTCAACAATTTTTTAAAATCAATCCAACTTTTTTCAGCCTAATTCAGCAAAACCATGCTCTACCAACTTCCTTCTGGTAATTTCAGATTATTTCTGCTTATTTTAGCTACTATTTAGCTGTTTTATGCAAATTTCAGCTTTTTCAGCTATTTCAACAATTTTTTTTAATCAATCCAACTTTTTTCAGCCTAATTCAGCAAAACCATGCTCTACCAACTTCCTTCTGGTAATTTAAGATTGTTTCTGCTTGTTTTAGCTGTTGTTCAGCTGTTTTTGGCCAATTTCAGCTTTATTCAGATATTTTCAACTTTATTTTGCTTATTTCTACTTATTTCAGATTTTTTTCAATTTCAGATTGTTTCACATACTTCATATTATGCTGATTTGTGCTTATTTCTGCTAGTTTCAGCTTCTTCTGCTATTTTAGCTACTATTAAGCTGTTTTTATGCTAATTTAGACTTGTTTTAACAAATTCCACATTTTTTGAACTCATTTCAACTTTTTCCAGCCTAATTCTGCATAAATGTACTCTCTCTACTAATTTCTAAGACATTTAAGCTTCTTTCTGCTATTTCAGATAATATTCAGCTGTTTTTGCTATCTTAAGCTTTTTTCAGATAATTTCAACTTTATTTTGCTTATTTCTGCTTAGTTCAGATTTTTTCAGATTTCAGATTGTTTCAGATATTTTAGATTATTCAGATTATGATGCTTTGTGCTTATTTCTGCTAGTTTCAGCTTCTTCTGCTATTTTAGCTACTATTAAGCTGTTTTTATGCTAATTTAGGCTTGTTTCAACAAATTCCACATTATTTGAACTCATTTCAACATTTTTCAGCCTAATTCTGCAAAACTGTACTCTCGCTACTAATTTCTAAGACATTTAAGCTTCTTTCTGGTATTTCAGATAATATTCAGCTGTTTTTGCTATCTTAAGCTTTTTTCAGATAATTTCAACTTTATTTTGTTTATTTCTGCTTAGTTCAGATTTGTTCAGATTTCAGATTGTTTCAGATATTTCAGATTATTCACAATTATGCTATTTCTAATTACTTCAGATAATTGATGCTTATTTCTGCTACTTTAGATAATATTCAGCTGTTTATGCTATCTTAAGCTTTTTTCAGATAATTTCAACTTTATTTTGTTTATTTCTGCTTAGTTCAGATTTTTTCAGATTTCAGATTGTTTCAGATATTTCAGATTATTCACAATTATGCTATTTCTAATTACTTCAGATAATTTAAGCTTATTTCTGCTATTTTAGATAATATTCAGCTGTTTATGCTATCTTTAGCTTTTTTCAGATAATTTCCACTTTTTTTTGCTTATTTCAGATTATTTCAGATTTCAGATTGTTTAAGATGTTTCAGATTATTCCCAATTAAGCTCTTACTAAATCCTGCTGCTAATTTAAGCTTATTTCTGCTGTTTTAGATAATATTCAGCTGTTTTTGACCAATTTCAGCTGATGGCCGCCCACGCTACTTTCAAATGGTTATAACTCGACCATCTTTATACATAGAGAGCTGAAATTTGGTGAGGTTGTAGCTGAGGACATTATCTATCATGTATAGAATCCAAAAAAAAAATCCAAGATGGCCGACAATGCAAAAAAGTAAAAATACTATAAAATGGTCAATTTTAGTGATATTGAGCTGAAACTTGGTGTAGTGATAGCTGAGAATGTTTCCTATCAAATAATATATAAAAATCAAAAATCCAAGATGGCCGCCAACGCTACTTTCAAATGGCTTTAACTCGGCCATCATTATACATAGAGAGCTGAAATTTGGTGAGGTTGTAGCTAAGGACATTATCTATCATGTATAGAATCCCCAAAAAAAATCCAAGATGGCCGACAATGCAAAAATGTAAAAATACCATAAAATGGTCAATTTTAGTGATATTGAGCTGAAACTTGGTGTAGTGATAGCTGAGAATGTTTCCTATCAAATGCTATATCAAAATCAAAAATCCAAGATGGCCGCCAACGCTACTTTCAAATGGCTTTAACTCAGCCATAATTATACATAGAGAGCCGAAATTTGGTGAGGTTGTAGCTGAGGGCATTATCTATCATGTACGGAATCCAAATCAAAAATCCAAGATGGCCGACAAAGTAAAACATCAAAAAACTGTAAAAATCCAAGATGGCCGACAACGCTACATTCAAATGGCTTTAACTCAGCCATCTTTATTCATAGAGAGCTGAAATTTTGTGAGGTTGTAGCTGAGGGAATCCTCTATAATGTACGGAATCCAAATCAAAAATCCAAGATGGCCGACAAAGCAAAACATTAAAAATACTGTAAAATCCAAGATGGCCACCAACGCTACTTTCAAATGGCTTTAACTCAGCCATCATTATACATAGAGAGCCGAAATTTGGTGAGGTTGTAGCTGAGGGAATCCTCTATCATGTACGGAATCCAAATCAAAAATCCAAGATGGCCGACAAAGCAAAACATTAAAAATACTGTAAAATCCAAGATGGCCACCAACGCTACTTTCAAATGGCTTTAAATCAGCCATATTTATTCATAGAGAGCCGAAATTTGGTGAGGTTGTAGCTATGGACATTCTTTATCATGCATTAGGTGAAACGGCCATTTTGATTGAATATGCAAATTAGGTGAAGTGGCCATTTTGGTTCAATATACAAGGCAGTTAATTGCCTTGCGAAGTAAGTCAATGCATGTATTGTTACCATTTTGGTTCTACAATTTAAGTAGACAAGTTAGCCATTTTGATTTAATAAGCACATTAGGTAAAGCGGCCATTTTGATTGAACATGCAAGTTGGGTGAAGCGGCCATTTTGGCATTCACACATGCATTTTCTCAGGAAATGCAATCTAGTGTTACAATTACATCTGTTACTATCCTGATTCCGTACGTTTTTTGGCACGCTACTCCTCCTACAGTTTTTGTGCTATTTCAACAATTCATATATCAAAATGTTCAGCTCATTCAGGACATGATGGCTATGACTTTTGGTATTGGTGCAACTTTAGCTTTTTGAAATATTCAGCCTTTTCGGCCATTTTTTTCCCATTGAAAATGAATGGAGCTCAAATGAACTCAATGAGCTCATTTTACATCCTTGATATCTTTGGAACTCATTACAATATTTCACTACTCCTTTCACATTTTGGACCAACTCAACTTCCTTCAGCTACCTTGTACATTTTTTAAAAATATTTCGGCTACTTTCAGCTAATTTCAACTGTTTCTACAACGACTTTGCAATCTTTTCAGCTTAATGCAGCTTACTTCAACATTGTTGTACTTATACTGACTTATGATCATTATGCTCCTTTCAGCAAATTTTTGAAAGATTAAGATATTTTTGCTATTTTAGCTACTATTTAGCTGTTTATGCAAATTTCAGCTTTTTCAGCTATTTCAACAATTTTTTTTAATCAATCCAACTTTTTTCAGCCTAATTCAGCAAAACCATGTTCTACCAACTTCCTTCTGGTAATTTAAGATATTTTCTGCTTGTTTTAGCTGTTGTTCAGCTGTTTTTGACCAATTTCAGCTGATGGCTGCCAATGTTACTTTCAAATGGCTTTAACTCAGCCATCTTTATTCATAGAGAGCTGAAATTTGGTGAGGTTGTAGCTATGGACCATCTCTAACATACATTAGGTGAAGCAGCCATTTTGATTGAACATGCAAATTAGGTGAGGCCGCCATTTTGGTTCAATATACAAGGCAGTTACTTGCCTTGCAAAGTAAGTCAATGCATGTATTGTTGCCATTTTGGTTCTACAATTAAAGTAGGTGAGGTAGCCATTTTGATTTAACAAGCATATTAGGTGAAGCGGCCGTTTTGATTGAACATGCAAAATAGGTGAAGCGGCCATTTTGGCATTCACACATGCATTTTCTCAGGAAATGCAATCTAGTGTTACAATTACATCTGTTACTATCCTGATTCCGTACGTTTTTTGGCACGCTACTCCTCCTACAGTTTTTGTGCTATTTCAACAATTCATATATCAAAATGTTCAGCTCATTCAGGACATGATGGCTATGACTTTTGGTATTGGTGCAACTTTAGCTTTTTGAAATATTCAGCCTTTTCGGCCATTTTTTTCCCATTGAAAATGAATGGAGCTCAAATGAACTCAATGAGCTCATTTTACATCCTTGATATCTTTGGAACTCATTACAATATTTCACTACTCCTTTCACATTTTGGACCAACTCAACTTCCTTCAGCTACCTTGTACATTTTTTAAAAATATTTCGGCTACTTTCAGCTAATTTCAACTGTTTCTTCAACGACTTTGCGATCCTTTCAGCTTAATGCAGCTTACTTCAACATTTTTTTTACTTCTACTGACTTATTTATGCTAATTTCAGATTATTATGCTCCTTTCAGCTAATTTTTGAAAGATTAAGATATTTTTGCTATTTTAGCTACTATTTAGCTATTTATGCAAATGTCAGCTTATTCAACAATTTCTTTTTATCAATCTAACTTTTTTCAGCCTAATTCAGCAAAACCATGTTCTACCAACTTCCTTCTGGTAATTTAAGATTATTTCTGCTTGTTTTAGCTGTTGTTCAGCTGTTTTTGACCAATTTCAGCTGATGGCTGCCAACGCTACTTTCAAATGGCTTTAACTCGACCATCGTTATACATAGAGAGCTGAAATTTGGTGAGGTTGTAGCTATAAACATTCTCTATCATGCTTTAGGTGAAGCGGCCATTTTGATTGAACATGCAAGTTGGGTGAAGCGGCCATTTTGGCATTCACACATGCATTTTCTCAGGAAATGCAATCTAGTTGTGTGAATGCCAACAAGGCATTCACACTATAGAGATTGTGTTTATATTTATTGTGTGAATGCCAACAAGGCATTCACACTATAGAGATTGTGTTTATATATTATTATTATA
>JBBPBX010084281.1:0-15337 GCA_038048925.1 Garcialebias charrua
TAGTTTATTTTAAAATAATACAGGAGCGTTTATTTATATTGTAGAGAAATAACGCTAAATGTGTTATTTCATGATTTATAGCGGATTTTAGCAGAAGCTCCGGGAAAAATCTGTTCCTCTCCATATATAGGCATTCACATCACTAAAGTGTTACAAGCGGAGTTATAATAAGCATTCATCAACTTCCATGACCGCTGCTCTGAGTGAGGGAAAAAAAAGCGAAGCATTTTTAAATATTCCCTAAAGCTGCCTGTTGATTAATCCTGCTGTCGCTCACTGATGTCTATCATATTCTGAGCGAGCATCCACGTAGACATACTAGTTTAATTCGCTTGATCGCGACAAATTCATTAATTTCCGCATCGGCTTTTTATTCTCTCCCCCCGTGACCAGACAGGTCTGGAGTACAGAAAGGCAGCCGCGCAGCGGAGCTCTGCGCGCGTGCTCCCCCGTGCTCCCCGCAACAAGGCTGGGACGGAGCAGAGCCCTGAGTCGGCACAAATTCAGAACTTCAAAGGTGACCAGCAGAACGAGGAGCCAGAAACGCGCGGCTCGCTCCTCTGGGCAGAGGAGTGAGAGCAGCAACGGTCCATAGCGGTGTTATAAAATAAATAAAAAATAAAAACAGAGCGCTGGTCCATCTGTACACACAAATGCACCAGGAAATATGCAGTTTTAACTCCCACTCTCATAAACCTCCATGGAAACTCACTCTTGCCTTCTGGGTGGAGACGTAACAAAAGTCACTTGACACTTCAGCACTCTTCGGCCGGGTTTCCGGATTCACTCGGGACTGGGTTGTTGTTGTTTTTTGATTTTAACCCTCGCCTGGCCCAAATGCAAAAATGAAAATAGACAACATATTAAATTACAATAATTGTCCAATATGGTGAATTGTTACTGTCATGGTGGGTGTTGTCCTTTAAAATATTGTTTTTCAACAAATTTATCAAATTTAACCTTATTTAACAACAAAATTACAGTTTCAGTGTCATCCTTTACACATTTTATCACTGAAAATCAACTTGCTCATTATGATGGTTGTTATGTTATGAATTATAATTTTTGATTTTTCTTGTTGCTAAAAATATTTCAACATAAAAACTACACGATTGGTAATAATTCAGGCAAAGTAGGCAAACAAAATCAACAGAATCAATGTGAAAACTGATTTGTAGTTCATATTTGATCATTGCTTTACATTTTTCATACACCAAATAACAATTTAGCTTATCCAAATCCCCAAAACTACTTAGTACTCAAATTAGCAGATATTCATGATTTTTTTCATTCAACCTTTATTTCGTCAGGTTAATCTCATTGAGCCTCGAGGACTCATTTACAAGAGAGACCTGTCTACAAACTAAAGAATGATGACAATAGCAACAGTAGAAATTTCCTTAAACAATCAACAATAGACAAACATAAGAGAGAAATACAGATTTTTTAAAACAAATTAAAACAAAATATTAAAATATCAAAACATTATAAGGTAGATGTAGAAAATCAGTAACAGGAACATATCTGCATTGGTTTTTGCTAGGATTCCAACAGATTCTTAAAACCATTTACAGAGGTCAAGGCCGAGAGCTTTAAGACTTTTTGTAAGATATTCCAGGAAACAGGAGCAGAATAGGAGAAGGCCCTTTTGCCAAGTTCAGTCCTCAATGACGAAACACTGCAGGTAATCATGTCCTAGAGCGCACGCTGTAGCTGCACTCACGCAAAGACATGTAGGAGATGTATGGTAAATGGAGCTTATTTATATAGCGCCTTCCATATATCCTTATTTATATAGCGCCTTCTCTGAGGAGCCCCAAAGCAATTTACAATATGAGCCATCTACCCATTCATACACACATTCATACACCGTTAGTGGTAGCCTGCCTTGTAGGGCGCTATCCAGACCTACCGGGAGCAACTCGGGGTTAAGTGTCTTGCCCAGAGACACAACGACACATGGTGGGCGGATGAGGGACTCGAACCTCCGACCTTCCGATTGGGGGTTGACTGCCATTACCACTGTGCCACGGCCGCCCCTAATGATGTATGTAAGATGTATGAAGGCAGCAGATCAAGAAGTGATTTAAAGATGAAAATGTACCAGTGGAAAAGTCTGTGTGAAGTTAATGATGTCCAGTTAACCAGTGAATACAAGGTGCAGTGGTGGGTATGATAATCATAGCCAGTTATGAATCTTAGTGCACCATGATAGACAGCATCCAACATCTGCAGGGTGTTTGTAGGAGCATTCATGTAGATAATATCACCGTAATCGATGGAGGGAAGGAAAGTCACAGATACAATGTGTTTCCTAGCATTCAGGGTTAGGCATGATCTGTCTCTGAAAAAGAAACCCAGTTTAACTTTTAGTTTCTTTACTAGGTTTTCCACGTGGAGTTTAAAAGAGAGATGTGAATCGACCAGGATACCCAAATATTTATAGGAATCAACAAACTCAATAGGGACACCATTTGAGGATAAAATCTGAGGAAGAACTGCTGGGACCGACTTCCTGTTTGAAAAAAGCATCCTTTGGTTTTATCAGCATTTAGGACAAGTTTGAGACAGAACAAATCTGACTGGATAATGTCAAAAGCGGATTGCAAAAACTGAAAAGCCTTAGCTACTGTTTTAGCTCGACAGTAAACAACTGTGTCATCAGCATAGAAATGTAAGGATGCATCACGGATGCTCTGGCCTACATTAGCTACTGTATGTAGATTGTAAAAAGGGTTGGTCCTAAGACTGAGCCTTGTGGTACACCATGTTTAACTGTTAGATAACTGGAAGAAGTATAGTTATATTGAACACATTGCCTCCGATCGGAGAGATAATTAGAAAACCAACCAATGGTGTACTCTGAGAAGCCAATTTCTGAGAGCTTATGACACAAGATGTTATGACCCACTGTGTCAAAAGCTTAAGACAGGTTTTATCAATTTTCAAATCAAAAATTATCTGGACTCATTTAACATATAGCTCATGAACCACACGACAGATTTTGAAGAAACTTATAGAAAGTAATCATTGGATGGACTTTTACAATGTATTAGCTTTAGGAGATGTTTGAGCGAAATTTTGATTTATTTATAATTTATTTTCGTAGCACGCGCGACCGTTTGGAAGATCGTCAAAGCGAAACAATTTAAATTTACAGTTTGTTTTTTCATGAGAAGTTGAACAGCAGCATGCTTAATGGTTTTTGGTACCACACCAGTTGCTAAACTGCTATTCACAATAGCAAGAATGGAAGGACCGTGAGTAGGAAAAACCTTCTTTAGTAGCTGAGGGGGACCACATCAAAGGGGGAACCAGATGGTTTCAAGCTGCACATGACCTGCTCTAGAGAAGACAGAGAGATTGGTTCAAAATGGTCAAATACAGCAACAGATTGAGGTGGGATGGACAGATCATGAAATGGAGGGGAAATGAGAGCCCGGGTGGTCACAATAAAAAAAAAAAAAAGAAATGTAGGAAGTTCTCACACAGCTCAGTCGAGGCTTCCAGAGGTGATTGTTCAGTGAGGTGGAGAACAGAGTTTAGGGTAGAGAAAAGAACTCGTGGGATTGTGAGAGTTTGAGGCAATATCAGAAAAGTATTGAGATTTAGCAGTTTTTACTGCTTTCTGATAACAACTCCAACTCTCTTTTAGTATTTGAAAAGAGACCTGTAGCCTGTCTTTTCTCCATTTGCGCTCCGCCCTCCTGCACTGCTGCCTAATGGCCTTGGTGACGTCATTCAGCCAAGGTTCTGATCCGAGTTTCGATTTTCTAGTTTTAACTAGGAGCAACATGATCCAGAGCCTTTAAAAAGACAGAGCTGAACTGGGATGTCAGCTCCTCAGTGGTGGAGAGAAACACCGGGGTCTGAATTGTCATTTCAGAGTTGTAAACGTATGTGAAACATGCGGCAGTGAAGTGGTTAATGGTCCAGCTGCAACATGCAGGAACGCATGACTTAGGAGTTAGATGGGGGAGGATGAACTCAAACCGGACTTGCATGTGGTCTGAAAACATATTGTCACGATTTAAAGATTAGTAACAGTCACATCCAGTGTTAACACAAGGTACAGTGTATGTCCGTGCTCTTGGGTGGGACTGTTTACATGCTGATTTAGATTAAAGTCAGAGTCAGAGAGTCAGAGAGTCTTTATTGTCATTTGCACCGCATGTGGTACATGTGATGAAAACGAGATTATGTACACAGGGTCCCAGTTACATCCAACGACAAATGCAAGAGAAAAACAGTAATAACATCTAGGATTAACTAAGAAAAAAACATCAACTAGTAATACACTAAACCCTAGCCTGGTTCAAACCAGACCCTTGTCCTTCACTTCGCTTTGTACTAGGGTCTGGGATTTCTCTCATAGACAACGATTTCTCTGGTCGAATTTTGACCGGACCAATCAGAGAACAGAAGGCGGATTACCGGACCAATCAGAGAACAGAAGGCGGAGTTTTGAACGACGTCGACTGACGTCGTCAGTCAAAATGGCTGCCGCCACGAAGGAATTTTCATGAAAACAAGGTAAAAAACTATTATTTCTTTGCTGAGAAAAAATATATTTCTTAGCTGACGTTATATCAGAAGTGTTCCTGAGCTTAACAGTTCCTAAATCAATTCACGAAATGGTCAAATCTGCTGGATTTAAATTGTTTCGGTTTGACATTTTCCAAACAGCCTCGGGTGCGCTACGAAAATAAATGATAAAAATCGAATTTTATCTCAAATGTTTCATCTAGGCCAACAGTCAGTAAATTAGAGCCATATAATTACACACTGGTAGCAGAAAAAATATCCACCTAGTGGTTTCTGAGCTATTTATCTGATAGCCTGGACCTCGCCAGGCTAGACTAACAAAACTCTGCCTTCTGTTCTCTGATTGGTCCGGTCAAAAATAGACCGGAGAAATCGTTGTCTATGAGAGAAAACCCAGACCCTAGTACAAAGCGAAGTGAAGGACAAGGGTCTGGTTTTAACCAGGCTAACTAAGCCCTAATGTAGTAGAAAAACATTATTATAAACAGCAGCACGAACACGAGTCTGTATGAGCAGAAGGTCACAGATGAACACAGCAACAAGAAACCAGATCAGCATCAGCATGGTGTGATATTTTGCAGTGTTATTCATGTTAATTATTTATTCATGAGTCTAACAGCCTCAGGGTAGAAGCTGTTCCTCAGTCTAGTGGTTCTACATTTAATGCTCCTCAACCTCCGTCCTGAGGGGAGTGGGGCAAAGAGTGAGTGTGCTGGGTGAGTGGGGTCTTTCATGATGCAAGTGGCTCTTTTCCTGCATCTGGAGGTGTAAATGTCTGTGATGGTGGGGAGACTGACTCCAACAGACTTCTGTGCAGCCTTCACCACTCTCTGTAGAGCTTTCCTCTCTGCAACTGTGCAGCCTCCATGCCACACATTGATGCTGGAGCACAGGATGCTCTCCACTGCACACCTGTAGAAGGAGGTGAGGACTGGGCTGCTCAGACCAGCTCGTCTCAGCCGTCTGAGGAAGTAGAGTCTCTGATGACCTTTCTTGATCAGGCTGGTGGTGTTGTTGCTCCAGCTGAGGTTATCATTCAAGTGTACACCCAAGTACTTGTAGCTGGAGACCACCTCCACCGCAGATCCACCTATGTTCAGTGGGGTGGGTGTGTTTGTTCCTTCTGAAGTCCACAATCATCTCCTTTGTCTTCTTCACATTCATGTGAAGGTTATTCTCTTTGCACCAGCTCTCCAGGTGTTCTACCTCCTGCCTGTAGTTGGACTCATCATTGTTTGTGATGTATCCCACCACCGCTGTATCATCTGCAAACTTAACAATATGACAGCCTGGATGTGTGGCTGTACAATCATATGTGAGCAGAGTGAACGGAAGAGGGCTCAGCACACAAGAAGAGCCAGTGCTGAGGGTAAGGTTGGAGGAGGAGAAGTTGTGGATCTTCACGGACTGTGGTCTGTTTGTTAAGAAGTCTAAGACCCAGTTACAAACGGAGGGGCTCAGTCCAAGTGTGGATAGTTTGTCTATCAGAGTTTGGGGGATCATGGTGTTAAAGGCAGATGTGAAGTCCACAAAGAGCATACGGACGTTTGAGTCCTTCTGATCCAGGTGGGTGAGAGCAGTGTGGACCACAGAGGAGATGGCGTCCTCTGTTGACCGGTTCTCACGGTATGCATATTGATGAGGGTCCCCTTTGATGTTGACGGTTGTCTTAATGTGGGACATGACCAGTTTCTCAAAACATTTTGCGACTATCGGAGTGAGAGCCACCGGCCTATAGTCATTCAGACCAGTCACTATGGAGCTCTTTGGGACTGGGATGATGGTGGCGGTCTTCAGGCAGATGGGTACTGACTAGGGCTGAACGATTTTGGAAAATAATCTAATCGCAATTTTTTTTCTATAAATTGCGATTGCGATTTAAAATGCGATTATTTTTACTGGTTCTGTATTAATTCATATCACTAACGACACAACTGTTTTTTTAAATCAGATAATTAATGCGCTTTTTCATGAAGAACGTTAGCTTGCAGAGCTAGCTGTTAACAGGGCACCGTCAACAACAAACCCGGTCACATGACCAGCTCGCTCTCTGTTTATCTCCCACTGTCTCAGTGTTTCAGCCTCTAAGATCAGATACACGTTTAAATGAGCTAACTTACCTGAATTTATAACTTTTATGACTTCTGTCGAGCCTGGAGCAACTGTGTTGGAGCGCACGTTGTCCCCCTCCCTGCTCTCTCCGTTTTGCTCCGCTCAGAGCTGCGCGCGGCCAGAGCGGTTCACTACCAAATTACGTGACCAGTCAAATCGCAGCCCGTGCGATTAGAGAATCGCGTTTTAACATATCGCGAGATAATCGCAAATGCAATTAATCGTCCACCCCTAGTACTGACGCTAGTGCAAGTGAGGTGGTGAAGATGTCAGCCAGCACCTCACAGAGCTGATCCGCACATTCCTTCAGAACTTTCCCCGGGATGTTGTCCGGTCCAGTTGCTTTATGAGGGTTGATCCTTCTGAGACTGCCTCTCACTTCTGCTGCGGTCACGCTGAGATGCTCTTCATCTGGTGGTGAGGTAAGTCTGGTGCTGGCTGGTCTACTTGGGTCCTCAAAGCGTGCATAAAACTTATTGAGGGCATCAGGCAGAGATGGGTCTTTGGGGCATTGTTTGCTTTACTCTTGTAATCTGTTAAGTATTTGATGCCTCTCCACATGCTCTGTGGATCTTGTGAGGTGAACTGATTCTTGATCCTCTGTGCATATACGGTTTTGGCCCTCTTAATGCCAGCAACCAGCTCTTTCCTGCTCCTTCTCAGCTTCTCTGAGTCACCAGACTTGAAGGCAGTGTTCCTGGCTGCTAGCTGGGTGAAAACCTCTTTATTTAACCAGGGTTTTGTGTTGGGGTAAGATTTAACATATTTTTTTATGGATACGTTTTCACAGCATGTGCTAATATAACCTAATACAGATGAAGCATATAATTCCAGATTCACTGAGTTTCCATCAACTGTTGCCTCCCTGAAAACAGACCAGTTCGTATTTCCAAAACAGTCTTTCAGCATGGGGGTGCTGTCTCGGAGCCAGAGTTTGATTTCTCTTTGTTCTGGCTTAGAGCGTCTCAGCGAGGGGACCTGAGCTGGAACCAAGAGCAGGGAGTGGTCAGAAGCCCCGAGCGGTGGGCGTGGCTTCGCTGTGTACGCTCCTTTCACATTTGTGTAGACGTGGTCGAGCGTTTTACTTCCTCTTGTTGCTGTGGAAACGTGCTGATTGAAGGATGGGAGACAGTCTTTTAAGTCCACGTGATTGAAGTCACCTGAAATTATGCAGAGCGCCTCAGGATATTTACACTGTAGCGAGCCGAGTAAGTCATGAATAAGTTTGGCTGAGGTTCGGGTGAAACCCACTCAGCTTGGTTCCGACCTCCGGTTCCGAGTGACGTAAAGTCCGTTGTTGTACACAGTTAGCGTGCTGCCTTCTCTGGAAGGCGTGGGGGTAGCCTGGATGTGATTGGGCTCGTTAGCAGTATTTTCTGTGGTGTATTCTACTTTTATTTTGTGATAGAGTGTCCAGAACTTTGGGTCGAGCTAACGTTAGCGGTACTGTGAGGCAAAATGGCTGCTTAGAGCGCTGTGATTGGTCCATTGTGTGTCGTGTTCAAAAAAGTTGGTTCTGTAGACTCTTGGTTGTCAGATTCATTTTTGCACACATTTCTGACAGTTTATCTGTGTTGTTTGGGTTCTATGCACGTGATATCGTCGAAGACTGGCTTAACCGCTGTGTTTTGCGATATTTATGACTGTTTTAGAACGTTGAAAAGTCCGTTCCATGCTAACGTTCGGCGACCGCAGGTCCGTGAACGCACCGCTCGAACGGCACGTCACACGTGGGTAGCGTTAGGTTTAGAAGACTTCATTTCCCATGAACACTTGGGTTTTAGAACTGCCTGTTCGGTCTTCGCTGTGATTGGTCGATTACGCTGTAGGTGTTGATGCTAAAGGGGGGTGAGGAGCTCACTCCTCGTCAACTTTCACTTCAGCTGTTTGTCCCAGACAAGTTCAGGCTTGTTGTCCGTTACTATCTCTGAAAAGACTGTTTCGTCGCGGTGTTTTTGAGATTTTAATGGGTGGATTGAGTCAGTTGCTCTGAGTCTGCCGATCGCCATGTGACCAGGTCACGTGACACCGGGAGCTGCAACTGCTTTATGGGTCCAACCGCTTTCTTTTAAATGCAGTTTAAAGAATCACTTTACCTGTCCTAAACGATGTTACTCACATCGAATCGTCTATTATAAGACTGGGGTTCTGGTGTTTTGTCACGTCAAGGCTCTAGATATTTCTGATTGATGTTTTTGGTCCATTGTTAGACGTCTGTGAATGTTAGGAGCTGCAGCTTCGCTCACAGGTGACAACAACGCCTATATAGCGGTCAGAAGGAGAAATTGCAGTCGCTGTGATAAACTTATCCAGCGCTGTGCCCACATCTGCTGGTCGCATCTAAGTATACAGTTTGATGCAATTCCCTCTAACATTTCAAGTTTCCTGTTTTTGAATAGTGTACATTTTGAAATGTTGAGGACACAGCACCCATTCATTTGATTTTCACATATAATCAAATGTTGATGGCAGAACAGCTACACAGATTTAATACAGACATGTCTGCATTTTGATAAAACTTGACACTTTTATCATAAATTCTGTGCAAAACAAGCTGTCTGTCCCTGTTTATTTTAAACTGCATGTTTAAAATAACACAGATGAGGCATCTTTTGTCTTGATTTTCACAGAAATTACACAAAGATAGCCGACGTGTTGATCTTGTCACAGGTTGACATATTAATAAAAATCACTGATTTTTATTTAATTTCACATCTTGGACACCATGTTGACTGCCGCAGGCATCACATGGTGAGACTGCACACTGTGAAATAAGACCCACTTTCCTTGATTTTTCACAGAGAATCAGTACAAAGATGGATGTTCAAACAGGCGCATCACCTGATGGGGCCTCCTCTCCTGTCTATCCTAGATGGATGCGTGGGGGCCTTGGGATTCCTGCACGTGCTTGTCGCAAAGTGGGAGAATCTGCTTCATCGTATGCTAATTACTTGGCTGCATGGAACGTCCATCAGGATACGTGGGAAAGTCCCCTGTCGTTCTACGACAGGCTCCTCTCGGCCTACTCCGGGGGCAAAATTGTCCCTGGCTTAGAGGAAGATGAGGAGTTTAAACGTCTTTTCACTACGCATCTCATGCCTTTCCAAATGAAATGTGTTCGCTTAACGTTTGATTGCAAAAAGGACAGCATGGAAAAGATAAAAGATTATGCTACGTGGGTTTTTGAGACAAGGATACAACCTAGGATTCCATCAGAGGTTTGTCCAGGTCAAAAGGTCACATCCCACTCGCAGAAAATAGAAGAGGTTCCCTCTCCTACAGAGTGCGAAAGTAAACAGGTTTTTCATGATAACAAACAACAGTATGTTTCCAGCTGGAACATTGACTCTGATCGGTTCACAAGGGGTTCTGCTCCTCTTTCACCTCAGGTTGAAAACCCTGAGATGAGCAATGAACCACAAAAGGCAGGTGTTCGCTCTCTAGGTGAACCAAGATGGTTCAGATCGAACCAAGAAGGTTTTGACCTAGGTCTCACAGTGGGTGAACTTCGAGAGAAGTTGATGTCTGGGAGCCGTGACCCTTTGAAAAATGGTCTGTCCCGACATGTACCCCCGAGAAGCGGCCCTCCTGCCCCTGCCCCTCGAACTGCACAGTTCGAGACATGTAAAGAGTCACACAAGCTCCAGTTTATGGAAACGACGCCTCCGCGCGTGGACGTGACTGAGGTTGTGAGTTGTTTGTCAAATGATTTGAATGTTACAGTGGTTTACCAAGCTGACACAACGTGTGACGTTGTCGTTGACGATAACACAAACAATGTTGTTAAACCTGGTGCAGCGACGCGTAACACTGCCTTTTGCAACAACTCAGTGCACACAGTTGACAACATCAACATTGACAAAGATGCTGACAGCAAACAAATTGCCGATGATCAGCGTCCTGAAAATCAAGATGCTGACAGCAAACAAATTGCTAAAAATCCACATCCTGAAGGTCATGAGGCAGACAGCCATCATGATGCTGACAGCGATGAAGATTACACAGACAGAGTCACACGTACACAGAAACGTGTGAAAAAACCTAAACGGTTTCTGTGTAACTTTATAAAAAGGGGGATAGCTAAGAGAGCTTACCTGCCACTCACATTGGAAGGGGTCCTCGCGCAAGAAGCACTCCTGGTTTGCGGCTCAGACGTGTCTATCATGTCAGCCGAACTGTTTGAGGAGCTAAGGACCGCCGCTGACGATGTTGACAGGCAAATACCCTTTGTGAAAGACACTTATGGTGAGCTACAGGGCCTCGCAAAGACGAGAACAACCCTAATAGCCATGGTTCACATGCAGATTGGCGAAATGTCACTATACCACCCGGTGTATGTGTCTGAACGTGACTCACTCCTGACTCCGTTTTTGGTTGGCCAAGATTTTATGAATCGCTTTGAAGCGATTATAAATTATGGCAATCGGACAATGTGGGCCACAGTGAGCAGGCCACTGCCAATCGAGGTGCCTCCCTAAGGTCAGGACACTGACTGTCTAACAGCAGGTACGGCTGAGATCACATGGGATTCCCCAACCGAGACCACAAACCCGGTAAGTGAACCTTCATCTACAGGTGAGACAGAGGAGACTCAACAGGGGACCAGACTCTGGCCCAACACGAGAACCTCCTCTGCGGGCTGACACCTTCAGCACTCACTGAGCACTACCTACCACCGGTAGAAGAGGGTGTGGAGATCCAAGGGTCCCACACCGATGACGCTGTACTGTCCTGTGGGACAGGTAATTCAGCTATCAGCCAAGCTTTCAATGAAACCTTGAGAACAGATTCATTGTTTTTAGAAAGGATGGGAGACAGAAAGCAAATTATGTCTAGAACTTTTCCTTCGTTCCAAAAACACTTCAAACAAATACGACGGATTGTTCAGTCAACTTTAAGACAGTTATTCTGCACAGAGCAGACAGTTTAGAGCAAGATCATTCTGAGATGTTCTCTTAACTTTGGCATATTTAAAATATACCAGCTTAGTAAAATCATCATTAAATGACAAAAATATACTGTTGATCAATTCTGAATTAACACACATTAAAGAGAAAGTCCAATCTGATTAATTGGTGTCCATTAATTCAAAATAATTGTAACAAAAATAGTGTCCTTGAGAGCTTCAAGAAAGTCTAACACTGAGAGTTTCAGAGAGATGTGGAGAGGTGTACTTAAAGGTCAAGCCTAAAATATCAGAGATGAAGTGTCCCACTACAGTCCCCCTTTTGAATTTCTCCAAGGGCGACATTAGCAGTGGCGGCTCGTGGTGATATTTTTAGGGTGGGCTAATTTATACACATACACACACACACACACAAACACACACGTGTAATGTACACATACATGTAATGCTACAGGTTAGATTCCAACAACAGAGGCATCCAATGTGAAATAAAGAAAACCCACTGTAAATTGACATTATGTCCTTTTTCAGCAAAAAGACAAGCGTAAAACAACCAACCACCAAGAATACAAAAAGCCAATCTTAAATATAACCTTTTTCATCCATCTTACATTGCCCTGCATTAAGGGTTTCAACTGTAAAAGATTAATATTTTCCCAGTCAAACAGCTTTGCATAACTGCATCACACTCCTCCACACTCCTTTTCCCTCGTTTTTCAGGACTTTTTCAGGTTTAACAGGTTTTTTTTCAAAAACTTCTAATTTATTTTACATCTCAGTGTAGGACTACGGTGAAAATTGCAGGCTTTTGAAGGTTATTATACCACACACTGATAAAATAAAACAATGCATAATATTTTTTTTAATGAGGCCTACCTTATTTATAGAGAAGCTCACTCCGACGACTTTTCTGGGATGCAAAAAGGTTAATAACAACCTCATTAAAGTCAGGTGATCTCTGGATGAATTCAGCAGAAAAGAGATTTGTTAGCTACACTTGCCGTTAGCCACTCCTTTCGTTGGAACCAGGTCACAGAAAAACTCCGGTTTTGCCGCTTTTCCTTTTGCTGTGTAATAATATAGATAAATACGTCAGTTTGCTGACTTATCGATTGGCAGTGGACTGCTCACTGTGGCCCACATTGTCTGATTGCCATAATCTATACCGTATTTTCCGGTGTATAGGTCGCACCTTTTTATGGGTTTTTCAAGGCCTGCGACCTATACACCGGTGCGATCTATTTATGGATTTTTTTTCATATTTTTAGACCAATTTTTGGCTGAGTTATGGCCCTTTTTCCCTGTTGCATAAAATGGCGCAGTACCAGTTTCGGCCACCAGGGGGCAGTGTACGTGCAGTACCAGTTTCGGCCACCAGGGGGCAGTGCAAGTGCTGTACCCGCTAGGGGGCATGAGTACCGGTACACCAACCCAAGAAGAAGAACGTTTCCAGCTCCTGTGCAAGTAGCGAGGACCTTCTCCTCCTGTGCCCGAAAAAACGCTCCTCTGCTCGGACTGATTCTGTCTGCCTCTGGGCTGGAGGTAGCTTCTGTTAGCTGTTTGTTTGCTGTTTGTTAGCAAGATAAGTCAAGAACCACTCAGCGGATTTTTCTGAAACTTACAGAATGGAATCACAGTGTGGACGTTTACAAGTGAGTACCTTTATTAGATGTTTGAGATAAAAAAATAAAAAAACGATCTTTTTGTAGCATGTAGCTTCGAGTGTTAGCTTCTGTATTTGTTATAAATAACATCGAATCCACTCGGTGTATATTTATTTCTGCTTACAGAGTAATTATAACACTCCAATGTACTTAACTATGTCCTGGATGAATCATTTGAGATGAGATTCGATTTTTATTCGTGTCAGAGGCGGGCATGGTCTCGTGTTGGCTTTCGTTTTATGTCCGTGTACTTCTGTTAACGTCATAAATGGTTTCAAAACCACTCGGTGTATATTTATTCTGCATACAGAATGCAATTATAGGAGCTTTAATGTACGTTACTATGGTCTCGAGAAAACATTTGACATAAAATTCGATTTTTTATTCATTTTCTGAGAGACGGACTCCTCTCGTTTTTAGCTTTTTTAGCTTGTGGTTTTACTTCGGTTTGCTTAAATAGCTTCAAAACCACTCGGTGTATATTTATTCTGCATACAGAATGCAATTATAGGAGCTTTAATGTACGTTACTATGGCCTCGAGAAAACATTTGACATAAAATTCAATTTTTTATTCATTTTCTGAGAGACGGACTCCTCTCGTTTTTAGCTTTGTTAGCTTCTGGCAGACATTAGCAGCAGAGCTAAACACTCGGTCCATATTGCCGGGTTGACTCAGCGGTCACGCGGTGCGTCAGCGGTGGATGACGCGTTACGTCGGCGGTGACGTAGGTGCGACCTATACACCCGTGCGACCTATTTATGGATTTTTCCAATTTATTGATAAATATTGGACACTGCGACCTATACAACGGTGCGACCAATACAACGGAAAATACGGTAATTGCTTCAAAGCGATTTATAAAATCTTGGCCGACCAGAAATGGGATGGAGTCCACCGTAGACACATGTACCGGATGGCAAATTGTCGTCTCGCCAATCTGCATGTGAACCATGGCAATAGCTGTCAGGGTTGTACCCATTTCTGAGAGTCCCCGCAACTCTATAGCACATTCTGTCAGGGGAATTTCTCTGTCAACACCATTAGCGGCGGTCCGTAGCCTCTCAAATAGCTCGGCTGACATGACAGTCACGTCTGAGCCGCTATCCAGGAGTGCTTCTCGCGCGAAGACCCCTTCCAGTCTGAGCGGCAGGTAAGCTTTCTTAGCGTGCCCCATTCTCATAAATTTACACAGAAACCTTCTAGGTTTAAGCACACACTTCTGTGTACGTGTAACTTTGTCTGTCTGTCTGTGTAATCTTCGTCACTGTCAGCATCATGATGGTTGTCTGCCTCATGAACTTCGGGATGTGGATGTTCAGCAATTTGTTTGCTGTCAGCATCTTTGTCAGTGTTGACGTTGTAGATGTCAACGGTGTGCACTGAGTTGTTGCAAAAGGCAGTGCTACGCGTCGCCTCGTCAGGTTGAACAACGTTGTTTGTGTTATCATCAAGGACAACGTCACACGTTGTGTCAGCTTGGTCAACCACTGTAACATTCAAATCATTTGACAAACAACTTACAACCTCAGTCACTTCCGCGCGCGGAGGCGTCGTTTCCTTAATCTGGAGCTTATGTGACTCTTTGCATGTCTCGAACTGTGCAGTTCGAGGGGCAGGGGCAGGAGGGCCGCTTCTCGTGGGTACATGTTGGGACCGACCATTTTTCAAAGGGTCACGGCTCCCAGACATCAACTTCTCTCGAAGTTCACCCACTGTGAGACCTAGGTCAAAACCTTCTTGGTTCGATCTGAACCATCTTGGTTCACCTAGAGAGCGAACACCTACCTTGTGTGGTTCTCTGCTCATCTCAGGGTTTTCAACCTGAGGGGCAGGGGGAGCAGAACTCCCTGTGAACCGATCAGAGTCATTGTTCCAGCTGGACACAATCTGTGGTTTGTTATCATGACAATCCTGTTTACTCTCGCACTCTGTAGGAGAGGGAACCTCTTCTATCTTCTGCGAGTGGGATGTGACCTTTTGACCTGGGCTCACCACAGAAGGTGTTTTTCGTCATTCGAGCATGTCAAAAAATTCCATAGCACATTGTTTAATTTCTGCCATGGTACTCTCTTTGCAATTAACATGGAAGCGAACACATTTCTTCTGGA
>JBBPBX010084282.1:0-15337 GCA_038048925.1 Garcialebias charrua
CAAAATGGCGGACGCTCGGTGTGGTTTGAACTCTTTAGCATAGTATTTTTCACACAAAGTTTTTAATAAAAAAATCAGTAAACAAGTTTTCGGCTTCTTTTTGCTTTGACAAGATGGAGTTTTTTTTTTTCCTGAGGTCGGCCTGTTAGCTTAGCTCGTAGCTTAGCTTCTCAGCTTAGCTTCTTTTAACGATCCTAAAACGTGATTTTTGGATGGTTAAAACACATTTTAAAGAGTAAAAGGAGGGTTCAGTGAAGAGCGCCGGAGTTAAGCCTTTTGTCATCCAGTGTCTTCAGTAGAAAAAGAGAAACACAAAGAAACGATAAAGCCGATAAATGAAAATGAAGTTGATCATTTTGATTTATCATGCAATTAATATAGTGACAGGCCTACACACTGCATCATCAGATATTTTGCCAACAGACAGACACAGGCAATTACAAGATTGCCAGCCTTTCATGGTGGCAAAGGAAAAAGAGAGGTGAATTAAAGCTTTTTGCACTTTCCAATAATTCTCAGTCAGGTCATCTGGACAGTTTATTTTTCATAGAAACGTTTCGCCCTCTATCCAGAGGTCTTCATCAGTCAAAGGAGTTCCAGCAAACTGTTTCCCCACCAAGCAGTAAACACCTTAAGCGGATCAACCAGTTTGCTGGAGCTAAGATGGTTTCTGGGGGCAGTCCTGTCCCTCGTCGACTCCTCCCAGGCAGGCAGCCACAGCCAAAGTGGTTCAAGGCAACAAAGTTCATGCTCAATCATCCAGGTATAAAATCCAATAATTCTCAGTCAGGTCATCTGGACAGTTTCTTTTTCATGGAAACGTTTCGCCCTCTATCTGTCCAGATGACACGACTGAGAATTATTGGATTTGATACCTGGATGATTGAGCATGAACTTTCTTTACTACCGTATATGCACCGTATTTTTTGGACTATAAGGCGCATTAAGCAAAATAAGTTCATTTTGACAGATATTTTTAAGTGCTCTGTACCTCTTAAAATCAGTTTGAGGTCAGTAAGCACAACCAGAAATAATACATAAGGCACACTGTCGATTTTTGAGAAAATTCAAGGATTTTAAGTGAGTCTTATAGTCTGGAAAATACGGTATACAAGAACACTCAAGCAACCACTTGAATTATTCAATACTAGATTCAGAAAATACTTGATACCTCTAGTCCTGCTGAACAATACATTTAACTTTTGCTATTTTGACACACCCACTGCCATAAGCAAAACTGTGTATGCATGTGCATTTCACAACTGACCTTAGAAAACCCATTAGTGGTTGTAGCCGAGAAGCTTTCCCAACCCATATTTTAATATTTTATAGTAGCATAACTGTTTTCAAGTTTGGACCAAAATGGCTACAACTCAAACTTTTCTCAACAAGAGCAGATCTTAGTCCAAAACTCTGGCATGACAAGCGGCGGACAACGAGTATTAGACGCCTTTAAAAAAAGAAGCTAAATTTGACCTTAACCCACCAGGATCCTCTTACGTGCTCCTTTTTAAAACATGCTGCAACAAAAGAAGCTCCTTCCTTCTTCAACAGTTCTGAAAAGTTAAATGATTCAGCTATCTGATTAGCACATGCCATGTGGGAATTTATTGTGACGTTACAAACATCTGTTCACAGTTTAGAAAACAAGTGAAAGAAAGAAAAAAAAAAAACAGCAGACAGATGTAGATTTATGTGGTACTTTACTGCAGTTCCTTTTTGTAGCAGGAAAACAAACTCAGCAGGCACAGAAGCAGCGAGCGCGCTCAGACAACCTCAGGCAAACAGCCAAAGCCTCAGGTGGTTCTGATCTATTTCTCACTCCCCACACAAAAAGATCCTCGCCAATTTGGCGAGCCTACCCACAGCTGCAATTTAAAGTTAAACAACTGGCGGTCTTGACATCCATTAGCAAGACTCCTCATGTTAATGCGTTGCTTTCCTAATGACCAGCAGTTGATTGTGACGACTGCAGGAAAGCAGAAGACCGCCTAAATATTAATGGGTACCGTAATTTCCGCCCCATAAGTCGCATCTATTATGCGTCACCGCTGACGCGTCGCGTATGTTACGCGTCACCGCCGACAACCAGAAATGTGGGCCGGTGACGTTTTGCCCTGCTGCATATGCGGCCACAGGAACGTGCACGGAAGGACTTTAACAAGATTAACACGGTAAAAACAATTATTTGTTTGCTGAAAATTATAGCAAAGATGTGTCTTAGCTTAACCTTTCCTTAATAAATGCACATAATTGTCAAATCAGCTGGATTTAAAAAGTAGTTTCGCTACGTGCACCCGCGTGGGTGGGCCGCTGCATTTTCTTTAAAATTTAGCAAGATAAACACTTAAAAATATATATTTCTTAGCTGACATTATAGCAAAAGTGTTTCTGAGCTTAACCGTTCCTTAATAAATTCACGTAATGTTCAAATCAGCTGGATTTAAATTGTTTCGCTTTGACGTCTTCCAAACGGTCGCGCGCGCTGCGAAAATAAATTATAAATAAATCGAATTTTCGCTCAAACATCTCCTAAAGCTATTTTGATTTTCTATTTTATGAGCCATTTTGCTTACAAACACTAGTTCAGACCTCCAGAGTTCAGGAGGCCGGGCTGCGACAGAGTGAGTCCGAGCCGAGGAGGCTTTTTTCGGATACATGAGCTGGGAACGGTCGGTGGACCCTAGCGGCCGAAAGTGGTACTGCTCCATTTTTTTCATCAGAATGAATGGAAACCGTCATATCTCAGCCAAAAATCAGTCTAAAATTATGGGAAAAAATCCATAAATATGTTGCTTCGCCCCATAAGTTGCAGGACACGAAAATTAGTTAAAAAAAACTGTGGCTTATAGGCCGGAAAATACGGTAGTTGGAAACTGTGGCAGGCAGGCGAGTAGAAGAGAGATGGATGAGAATAAGGTTGACAAACAAAACTGCAACATATAAATGAGTGAGCAAGACAACGGTGTTTTGGCTGTTATCCTCGTTGGTGTAAAAGCCCTCATTTGACAATCACAGCACAGACCCACTCTCACCTTTCCCCGAGGGCTGAGCTGCAAAGAGCGCTGCGCTGAAGTGTTTTTACCTTGGGAATGCGAGAGATGATATCGGGGTATTTGCTGGTGTTGTCTTCCTGGTTGCGGCTGAATATCCGAACTTCACCGCTCTCCAGAATGTGAATCTGTAAGTGGGGAAATAAATGCAATTTAGAAAAACTAAAATGGGCGATTTAAAGAAGTCTTTCAGATAAACGCAAATATTTTTTATCAAGTCACTTGGATGAAAGTGCAGAAAAGATATGCGCTGAAGCTTACGGCTGCTGTCAACAACAGCGCAGTACACGTGTACTACCACTTCAAAATGCGGTGAGGCAATGGAGCCTTTTTTTGTTAAGATGTCTGCAAAACAATCAGTCCGGTGTCGGATTACGTGATTGTAGAGCGAGACTGCAAAGCTGGATCTCAGCCAATTATCACTTGTAGTCTTTGATGGCATGAATAGAGCATAATCAGTCAGGACTTCACCGTCTCACACTGACAGCAACAACAACTCGACATTCTGGGCTCAAATTCTACTTCAAAAGACACGTTAAAGCATTTCCTGAGTAATTTTGGTGTGCGTGTTACTGTAAAGTCACAGTAAACGTGTAAAAATATGATGGTTAATTGCTCAAAACACAAAAAAGCCCAAGTCAATTTTACAAATATTGGCCTTAACCATAGTGCACTAGTAGACATAAACACTCCTAACAGACTGATCAATGTCTTTGTTTTAAACTTTGCCATTTGACGTCACCTGAGTCTGTTAGCATAATACCTCATGATAAGAGTGCACTAATTGCAGTTTTCTGGCCGATCACCTATCACCAATTTCTAAAAAGTCTGACCTGCTGATTCCAATTTTGTTTTATAAGCGACACTGTCAGGAGTTAAAAGGTCACAGCGCACCTTCAATTTTCCAATATTATTTTGTTGAAACTCATACCCTTGAACAATATTCTAGAAACAATACAAACTTGTTTTAACTGGCCATGAGTTAGTGCTCTGAAATATAAATGAAGTTTAGACAACTGTTGTTAAAACTATTTAAAAATAATAATAATAATAATAATAATAATAATAACCGATTTCCCAAAATTAAGGAAATCAGGGCCAATAAATCAGTGCATGAACCACTGGATGGATTTAAATTAATTGTTCCAATATTTATTGGTTACACATCTACTAGTGATTAACACCAGTCAACTGATCTTAAAAATATCAACTCAAAATATGGCAATAATTCAGTGTTTTACAGATATCGAGTTAACATTTGACTTATTTTTAATGTTTTTATGAAAATGGCAACAATTTTTGTAATTTCTCAACACAAGATGACTTTAGTCCAAACTCCAGCATGAACGACAGCAGACAGAAGGCTTTCCTTCAAGGACGTCTGGGCTCTCACTTTCCTCTTTAATTTATGTTCTTAACGTGAGAGAACGGTATTTAATGCACTACGATGTGCATTTTGTAAATAGAATAAAGTATAATAGAAGAATAGATAGTAAAATTAGTGGTGTAAATAATAATAATAATGAATTTAATTTATAACGCACTTTTCATTAACAAAAATCTCAAAGTGCTACAAAGTGCAACAAAATCAAAAATAAAACAAGTGATAGAACAAGTAAAATCAATTTATGTGTAACATAAACACAGACAGCAGATTACTGTATTTGCTGTGGTCTTTAAAAAAAAAAGAAAGGTTTCTAAAGTAACTGTGTAATGTTCCAGTAATACCGGTAACTCATTATCGGTGCTCAGTGTTGGTAAAGTACCCAAACTGAAGTACTTGTATTGGAATGGAGAAAAAAAAAAACATAGTAACGAGACAACCCTAGAATAAACAGCAAACACTAAGTTGCAAAGACGTGCATTTCATCTCACTTCAAGTACTTTTAATGGAACAATTAAAGGCTTTATTAGTTACAGGGTACAAACATCTTGGCAAATAAATGTACATGTGTAAAGGATTATGAGGAGGTCAATATTAATACTGGCCTCTTTACCTTAATTAATTTACTTATTCAGATTGAATAGTAATTTCACGGATTCTTTCTTTTTCAGTTTACCCAATATTTCTGTGATCTTTATGATGGATAAATAAAACAGAAGCCATAGAGTGACAATGGACAAGTTAACTTAGTTTGATATGTCAAAGACACTATCATTTATTTAAAATAAATCAACTAAATTAACACCATTACACTTGATTGACATGATTTCACTTTCTTATCTTTAACACGTCAGCACACTTGAATGTAACACAACAGACTTCAATACTGGATGTTAAACATATTTAGTCTGAGGGTTCTTTAGCTTAAATATAGTTTCCAGATAGATTTTGAGGGATAAGGGAATAGGAGGAAAGATGGAGAGATGGTTTACAGGAAATTGTCTTGAGCATGTTACCAAAAGTGACACTTCCCATCCGACTTCTGCTAAAACCCAGGTACGTTTGTAAACAGCTCTTTACCTTCGACGACGAGTCTGATAAAGAAATGACACCAGCCTTTCAGATGCACAGAGTCCTTCAGGCCCAGTTCGTCCGAGCTGGTTCTAGTTTACGTTTCAACGTCTCCTGGTTTCGCGTTGGTCATCAGAAAATGCGTCAGCTCCTGGCCTCTGACTTCAAGATAAACTTATTCCAGGAAGGAATAAACAAAGTTTTGAGCTTACGCTCGTTCGGAGTGGACTCATAACAAACGTGTTATTAGTCCTTAACTGAATGACTGTCCTTAGCGTGTGACTGAGTTCATCCAGCTACTTTGGGACGACCTCACATCTTGAAGTTCCCAGCAAACTCTGAAGCGTTTCAGCCAAACTTAGAACTTAAAAGAAGATCATGAGAGGAGTGAGACTTGTGTCTTTTTCATTGGTCCGTGGAAGCAGTTGCCGTTATCACGACCCAAGGTTACAGCCAGCAGCAGAGGGAAATGTTTAGGAAAAGACAGAATCATAGACTCCAAGAGGAAAAACACTTGGATTAGCGTCTTAACACTTCTAAAACAAATCTGAAAAGCACAGTTTGACATAAAATTCAACTCTGACACCATTATATGGTCAAGTAACACAGTAATACTCCATATTAAAAGAATAACACAGCATAACATATATCATGAAAGTGGTGGCACAAGGGTTAAGAAGGTGAGCTTGTGATCGGAAGGTCGCCGGTTCAAGCCCCGGTAACGACAACATCAAAGATGTGGGTGGGATAAGTGAAGCGGTCACACTTGTATCCACCCTCATCTGCCCCACTCTGGGCCCTTGAGCAAGGCCCTTAACCCCCACCATCTGCTCCCCCGGGAACCCTAGATATCAGCTCTCTGCTCCACACAGAGGGCTGTGGTTGCTCGGTGGTCTGTGGTTGTGTCAGGAAGGGCATCCGGCGTAAAAACAACTGCCAAATCTTCGTGCGACCAGTTCGCTGTGGCGACCCCTAACGCAGGGAATAAAGCCGAAAGAAGAAAAAAAAAAAAAAAAAAAAAAATAAAAATAACATATATCATGAAAATGACAAAAGTTATTCTTTTGATCACATCAGAATAAAATCAAAGATAGAAATAGTCTCTTTTGGTGACTATGTTCTCAGATTACAACTAATGGAATAATTTGTAGTAAATGTCTTGCTTTACTGAGAGGTCAGTAAAGGTCATCTCTGGAACAGTTCAAAAATACACAGGTGTATCAAAGTGGACACGGTCATGCCCACTACACCTGGCTCAGTGAGATGTTAAAGATGTCCGTGAAGACCGCTGCGAGTTCCTCTGCACAGTCCTTCAGCACACGACCAGGTATTTTGTCAGGACCAGAGGCCTTCCGGGTGTTAATCTTGATGAATGATCGCCTTACGCTGTCTGAGGACAGCGCCAGCACCTGGCCATCAGGAGAGGGGGGGAATTTATGTGCAGGTGTGCTGTTACTTGCCTCAAACCGAGCAAAGAACTCATTCAGTTCATTCAGCGTAGAGGTTGAGCTGTCACAGGTCTGGGGGGATGGTTTGTAGTTTGTGATGGTCTGTATTCCCTGCCACAGACTGCGTGTATCCTTGCTGTCCTTGAAACGGTGAGCTATTTTCCTGGAATACTGCTTCTTGGCCTTTCTGATGCCCCAATCCAGGTTCTTTCTGGCTGCCCTCAGGCCCACCTGATCTCCCGCTTTGAAGGCAGCATTCCTGGCTCTCAGGAGTCTGTAAACCTCAGCTGTCAGCCATGGCTTCTGATTAGCCCGAACAGTGATGGTCTTGAGGTTAGTTACATCATCAATGCACTTGGTGATGTATGAACATACAGTGTCTGAGTACTCCTGGAGACATAAGTTGTTGTTTGTGGTAGCAGCTTCTTTGAACATACCCAATCTGTGGTGTCAAAACAGTCCTGGAGTGCCTCTGAAGACCCCTCTGGCCACACTCGTATCTGCTTGCGGACTGGTTTTGTGACTTTCACCAGTGGCCTGTATGCTGGCTTTAGCATAACACAGATAATAATAATAATAATAATTAATTCAATTTATAACGCACTTTTCATTACTGAAAATCTCAAAGTGCTACACATATATTGAATGCTACACACATTCATAAACCGGTGACGGCAGACTACCATGCAAGGTGCTTTCCAGTCCTACCGGGAGCAACTCAGGGTTAAGTGTCTTGCCCAAGGACACAACGACACATGGTGCGGGTCCCGGGAGTCGAACCGCCAACTTTCTGATCGGGAGACGACTGCCATTACCACTACACCACGGCCGCCCCGTGACCCGATATGGTCAGAAGCACCAATGTGGGGGAGGGCTCTGTAGGCATTTTTCATGGTGGTGTAAACTTGGTCCAGTGTGTTGTTTCCTCTTGTTGCAAAGTTTATGTTTCTGTATGTTTTTGGAAATACACTCTTTAAATCTGCTTGGTTGAAATCACCAGCCATGATGAGAAAAGCATCAGGGTGTGCTGTTTGTTGCTCACAGTACTGATGTGCAGATATAGTTCATTCAGTGTCTCACCTCTAACTTTGCTGTTGGAGCTCGGAGGAATATACAGTATACAGCAACAATCATAACAGCTGTAAATTCCCTCGGTAAATAACTTGAACTTGACTTCAGCTCCGCCTCCTGCTGAATTTTCTCTCGCTGCCTTTGGATATTCTGTGTTTATATGTTAATAAAAAGTTCTAATAAAATAAAATAAAACCATGGATCGCTGGTCCAACACACCAGAAGACCAGGAAATCTGATGGGACTCTTTAATTCTCTCGTGACAACCTCAGTAATTTCCTTGTTCATTTCACTCAGCGGAGGGAGAGGAGGAGGAGGAGGAGCGAGCGATCACTTGACTTTTGGCAAAAAAAAACAAAAGAAAACTCCAGATAAGGGATTAAGAAGGGGAATTTAATACATTTGTGTCACATATAAAACAGTCCTGCATCTCTTTGAATGAGAACATGCGGTTGCTCGCTGGCTGCGCTGGGACAGGTGGGGGCGTGGGTTAGGGGCAAAAAACTCTGCCCCTTCTGTTCTCTGATTGGTCTGCTCAAAAATCTACCGGAGAAATCGTTGTCTATGGGAGAAGTCCCAGACTGTGCAGTGAAGGGAAATGAGAATTGAGCGGAGCTGTGCAGGAAGGCGAGGGCCAGGCTAGGTTCAGAATGAAAAACAATCAAATGAGTGAGTTCTAGAGAGTTCTAATTACTAGAAGGTTACTTGGCATACCAAGCATAGTAATGCCTGACAATCTGCTGTGAACACATTCACGTGCACCTTATTTCTATAACAGCACAGTCAAGTGAAAAAAATGTCATGTGGACCCATTTAATTATTTACTCTGTGTGTGTAGGGGGGGGGGGTGCATGTGCATGCATATGTGCATTTAGACTGCTTGCATGATTTACTAATGCCCTGTTGAAGGTTTATAAAATTGCAATATGCTTTCTCGTCTGTAAAAAAAGAGAGAATTGATTGAGTGAAAATCTCTGCTTAACCTCCAGTGTTGCATCATATTCGGGTCGTGTTGCATCATATTCGGGTCGTGTTGCATCATATTTGGGTTGTGTTACATAATTTTTGGGTTGTGTTTCATCATATTCGGTCGTGTTGCATCATTTTCAGGTCGTGTTGCACCATTTTCGGGTCATGTTTCATCATATTCGGGTCGTGTTGCATCATTTTCGGGTCGTGTTGCATCATTTACGGGTCGTGTTTCATCATTTTCGGGTCATGTTGCATCATATTCGGGTCGTGTTGCATCATTTTCGGGTCGTGTTGCATCATTTACGGGTCGTGTTTCATCATTTTCGGGTCATGTTGCATCATACAGGGAGTCCTTGACTTACGTCACCCCCGACCTACGGCAACTCGGACTTACGAACGCACTGTAAATTATTTATTTTATTTTTATAAATGAATACATGAGCTAGCTCCCTTTATGTGCTAGCTCCCTTTATGTGAATGGAGCCTGCTGGAGAGGAGGGAGACAATTCAACTCACTCCTTAACTGTGTTAGGATAGGCTAAGTGCTTGGTAACTGTACAGTACTGTACATTTATTATAATAATAATAATAATAATAATAATGAATTCAATTTATAACGCACTTTTCATTAAAGTGAAACTAAACCCAGGTTGAGACGGTAACTCCTCCTTCCAAAATCTCCCTGAAAATGGGCGTGTCGAGAGACAAGGAGGGGTGGAGGTAGAGTTGTGCTTTTGTTCACGCCTCCACCTGCAACAACCTAAAGCAAATTAAACCTCTAGCCAACAACATACACCAAGCAACAACAAAGAATAAACATGTAGATGTATTTATCCATTCCACCCATTCCATCCAAAACCAAAGGCCTAAAAAAATGAAAATGAAAATAAAAATAAAACCGCTTGTCAGGAGTGAAATGCAGCATTTCCATATAAGGTATGCACTTCTCATCTCTGCAGGGGATTGGCTCTGCTTGAACCACCTGTGTGACATCACACATGAGCAGACATGTCACACATGAGCGTTTGCACAAATAAGAAAATTAAGGTGTAATCCACCAGTTCAACCCATAGAACTACCGTAAACACATTTTTAGACCAAATATTGCCAAATATTGCCAATTTACACAGATATGCACAATTATGTGAGAATAAACACAGCCATAGTGCTAGATAACATTTTAAACACATTCTAGGGAGTTTATCAGCTAAAAAAAATAATTTTGGGTTTAGTCGCACTTTAATGAAAATCTCAAAGTGCTACAAAGTGCAACAGAATTAAATGTCAATAAAACAAGTAATAAAACAAGTAAAATCAATAACAGTATCAACTAAGATCAAAAGTAGAATCATGAGGAGGTAGAGTATGCTCGGTTGAAAAGAAAGGTCTTCAAGCCGCTCTTAAAGTCAACCACAGACTGTGGGGCTCTCAGACAGTCAGGAAGAGAGTTCCACAGGCGGGGGGCAGCCACACTGAAAGCCCGGTCTCCCATGGTCCTTAATTTGGTTCTCGGAATGTGAAGGAGATTACTGTTCTGTGACCGCAGCGACCGGGTGGATGAGTATGGAATAAGAATATCCTTCAGATAATCTGGTGAAGTTCCGTGTAAGCATTGATGTGTAATGAGAGCAGTTTTGTACTGAATTCTGTAGGCGACAGGAAGCCAATGAAGGTTATGGAGAATGGGCGTAATATGTTCAAATTTACGAACTCTCAACAAGATCCTTGCTGCACTGTTTTGAATATATTGAAGTTTCTGAAGGTTTTTGCCAGGGATTCCAATAAACAGGGAGTTGCAGTAGTCGAGCCTGGAGGAGACAAAAGCATGGACGAGCTTCTCAGCATCGGAAAAAGTTAGGGATGGGCGAAGTCTGGAGATGTTTCGAAGATGGAAGAAGCAAGTTTTAAACAGATGCTTAATGTGATTTTCAAATGTAAGATTGGAGTCCATTTTTATTCCAAGATTAGTAACAGAGGTGGAGAGGGAGCTGTCTTGTCCAGAAAAGGAAATTGTTGTTATCTATTTATAAATTTAAAAAAATAAAAAATAAAAAAATATATATTTTTAATAAATAGATAAATGTACAGTACAGTCAACAAGCACTTAGCCTATCCTAACACAGTTTTTAAAGATGAAGGAATGAGTTGAATTGTCTCCCTCCTCCCTAGCAGGCTCCATTCACATAAAGGGAGCTAGCTCCCTTTCTGTGAAAGGGAGACAATTCAACTCACTCCTTCATCTTTAAAAACTGTGTTAGGATAGGATAAGTGCTTGGTGACTATACAGTACTGTACATGTATTCATTTATTTTAATAAAGTATTTATTTATTTATTTATTTCCTATGTGATCCGACTGACGTCATTTTCGACATACGAACGGTCCTTAGGTCCGGAACTCGTTCGTACGTCGAGGACTCCCTGTATTCGGGTAATGTTCCATCATTTTTGGGTCATGTTTCATCATTTTCGGGTCATGTTGCATCATATTCTGGTCATGTTGCATCATATTCTGGTCATGTTGCATCATATTCGGGTTGTGTTGCTTCAATTTTGGGTCGTGTTGCATTATTTATGGGTCGTGTTTCATCATTTTGGAGTTGTGTTGAATAATTTTTGGATCGTGTTTCATCATTTTCGGGTCATGTTGCATAATTTTTGGGTCATGTTGCATCATATTCTGGTCGTGTTGCATCATATTTGTGTCATGTTGCATCATATTCGGGTCATGTTGCTTCAATTTCGGGTCATGTTGCATCTTTTTCGGGTTGTGTTGCATCATATTCGGGTTGTGTTGCATCATTTTTGGGTCGTGTTTCATCATTTTCGGGTCATGTTGCATCATATTCGGGTCATGTTGCATCATTTTCGGGTCATGTTGCATCATATTCGGGTCATGTTGCATCATATTCGGGTTGTGTTGCTTCAATTTTGGGTCATGTTGCATTATTTATGGGTCGTGTTTCATCATTTTGGGGTTGTGTTGCATAATTTTTGGGTCGTGTTTCATCATTTTTGGGTAGTGTCGCATCATATTCGGGTAATGTTGCATCATTTTTGGGTCATGTTTCATCATTTTCGGGTCATGTATCATATTCTGGTCGTGTTGCATCATATTCGTGTCAAGTTGCATCATATTCAGGTCATGTTGCTTCAATTTTGAGTCGTGTTGCATCATTTTCGGGTTGTGTTGCATCATATTCGGGTTGTGTTGCATCCTTTTTGGGTCGTGTTTCATAATTTTCGGGTCATGTTACATCATATTCGGGTCATGTTGCATCGTATTCGGGTCATGCTGCTTCAATTTCGGGTCGTGTTGCCTCATTTTCGGGTCGTGTTGGATCATATTCGGTTCGTGTTGCATCATTTTCAGGTCATGTTTTATCATATTCGGGTCACGTTTCATCCTTTTCGGGTCATGTTGCATCATATTCGGGTCATGTTGCATCATATTCGGGTCATGTTGCATCATATTCGGGTCATGCTGCTTCAATTTCGGGTCGTGTTGCCTCGTTTTCGGGTCGTATTGCATCATATTTGTGTTGTGTTGCATCATTTTCGGGTCGTGTTGCATCATATTTGTGTTGTGTTGCATCATTTTCGGGTCGTGTTGCATCATTTTCGGGTCGTGTTGCATCATTTTCGGGTCGTGTTGCATCATTTTCGGGTCGTGTTGCATCATATTTGTGTTGTGTTGCATCATTTTTGGGTCGTGCTGCATCATATTCAGGTTGTGTTAAAACACGGCAGTCATGGATTGTGTTGTACTCACAGAGCATCATAAGCTTCACACAAACTTGTCAAAGTGCCGCTCAGCACCTCGATTATTTCTACATTGTTTGGTCAGCAGCTAGCAATTAATGTTTTGATCTTCTTTCATAGTTAAGTGTAAAACCACTAGACTGAGGAACAGCTTCTACCCTGAAGCTATTAGACTCATAAATCCCTAACCAGGATAATCACTGTAAGAAAAAAAATCACTGTAATGCCACTTTAATTGATGATATGCGACTTATCCGTGTTGCTGCTGATCTCATGCTGCTGATTGTGTCATGCTGCTGTATTCATTCATGGTTATCTGCTCATCACGGACTCACCACATGTGGTGGAAATGACAATAAAGTTGACCTGACTTGAAACTGTTCATTAATAAGTCTGATCATTGATCAATTGTTCATATAAATATTACAATACGATGTAATATTTTTGTTTTGCAATTGATACTTTTTCTTGTCTTTTCTCTGCACCATGTTTCCTGTTTTATATTTCATTCTCAATATAATTTGAAAATGTTCTGTCTTTCTCTTGGACTATTATTGTTTTTTTTTCTCTCCTTTGCTATTGTGTGTGTGTGTGTGTGTGTGTGCATGCGTGTGTGCGTGCGTGCGTGCGTGCGTGCATGTGTGTGTGTGTGTTTAGATCATAGTGGAGTAAACCAGCTTGGAGGTGTGTTTGTGAACGGGAGGCCCTTACCTGATTCCACCAGGCAGAAGATCGTGGAGCTCGCCCACAGTGGAGCTCGGCCCTGTGACATCTCCAGAATTCTGCAGGTACGTTGAGCTGAAGGGGCATAATGACTGCTCACTGCTGAAAGCCAAAGGTGGACAATAATATTTTTGCCTGTGTCTGTGTGCATGTTTGTTTGTATGCTACCAAACTAAACTATGAACCACTAAACAAGTTTTATTGAAACTCAAAAAAAAATCCTTGAATCTGAATCCAAACATTAACTTTTGGAGCCAAACTGATTGGAGAAGGTCATGGCAGCTAATTGTCTTAACACACAGAAGTAATGGTCGTGGTTCAAGGTTTGGGATGTGAATCATAATCTGCATCTCTAAATCTGAGGCC
This sequence comes from Garcialebias charrua, assembly GCA_038048925.1. Classification (NCBI taxonomy): domain Eukaryota; kingdom Metazoa; phylum Chordata; class Actinopteri; order Cyprinodontiformes; family Rivulidae; genus Garcialebias; species Garcialebias charrua. The sequence goes on from JBBPBX010084282.1 coordinate 13,849, forward strand.
ATGGTCCTCAGTCAGAAAAGAGTGGATTGTTCTCTTCAAGTCGAGAGTGAGTTTCTGCCTCAAGTGGAGGAGTTCAAGTATCTCGGGGTTTTGTTCATGAATGAGGGAAGACTTGAGCGTGAGATTGACAGATTGGTGCAGCATCCTCAGTATTCAAAAAAGGCGTTCAATACAAGATCAACTGGACTTTATTTGTTGCAGAAAACGTTTCGACTCCTAGGAGGCTTTTTGGATAGGAGTCGAAACGTTTTCTGCAACAAATAAAGTCCAGTTGATCTTGTATTGAACGCCTTTTTTGATTTTATCATGTCCTGGACGACTGAGAATCTTCACCAGCATATCCTTGTGGACTCGGTGCCGGGACTCGGTGCCGGTCCATTGTGGTGAAGAGGGAGCTGAGCTGTAAGACAAAGTTCTCTGTTTACTGGTCGGTCTACGTTCCTCCCCTCACCTCTGGTCATGAACTCTGGTAGAGACTGAAAGAATGAGATCGTGGATACATTAGGTTGAAATGAGTTTCCTCTGCAGGGTAGCTGGACTCTCCCTCAGAGACAGAAGTTCAGTTATCAGGAGAGACTCAGAGTAGAACCTCTGCTCCTCCACATCCAGAGGAGTCAGTTGAAGTGGTTCATCTGGTAAGGATGCTCCCTGGGCGCCTCCCCAGGGAGGTGCTTCGGTCATTTCCGACTGGGAGGAGACCCCGGGGAAGACCCAGGACACTCTGGAGAGACTATGTCTCTCAGTTGTCCTGGGAACACCTTGGAGTCCTCCTGGAAGAGGCTGTGGAAAGAGATGTCTGGACCTCCCTGCTCAAGATGCTGCCCCCACGACACGACTTCAGAAGGTTTCTTCCTCATGAAGGAGTTTTTCCTTTCCACTGCCGCCTTCATGCTTGCTCAGGATGAGAGTTCTGTGATGGCGTTAACCTCAAAGCAGTCTGCTCCTCAGATAAATAATGTTAAATTGTTATTTTTAAATATGAATGTTTCTGTTCAGTGTCCTGAGACAACTTATGTTGTGACTTGGTGCTTTATAAATAAATTGAATTGAACAAGTGGAAGATGATGGACAGACAGACAGTCGGTCAGTCAACCTTGAACCTTGGTTCGAGGTTTGAAAAACGGCTACAACTTCCTCGTTTCTCAACATCAGATGATCTTTTTCTAACGTTCTGGCTTCAATCCCCCAGCACCTGAACACAATTCAACTGGGAAAGAACCTGAATGAGTGCAGTACAACATGCTGCACTTTATGAAACACTTCGTACAACTTTAACATTAAAACAGTGAATACAAGTTCAAACCAGTCTGGCACTTTTTCCAGTCATTGATTAGGATAAACGATTGCATCCAGAAAATCACGACTAAGATGATTCACTATTTGAAGATAGGTGCTGTTCTTTTTCTTGTTTTTCCTCCAGGTTTCAAATGGCTGTGTGAGTAAGATCTTGGGCCGATATTACGAGACAGGTTCAATCCGCCCTCGAGCC
>JBBPBX010084283.1:0-15337 GCA_038048925.1 Garcialebias charrua
AGATACCTTCAAAATAAAATGACCTGAGACTTTTAAATACAGGTAGTCCTCGACTTACGACGAAGATCCGTTCCTGCGCAGCGTCGTAAAGAGAATTTCGACGTAAGTCGGAACATACGTAAATACTTCACCTTATGCGTACAGTTCTGTATTTTACCAAGCACTTATCCTATCCTAACAGTACCCTACATAATTATCAAAAAACACATACATTTCAGAGCCATAATGAAGAGCAAAGAGAGTTAATTTTCTACTGGAAATGCTGGTGAAGCCTCCGTTCCTCCGTCCCTCCTCCGTATTCTCCATTTGTTTACGTTGTAAAGCCACCGTCCATAAAACAGCTACTTTTCCACAGCTGCTGCCTGTCCAGCTTGCTCCAACAAGTTTTGTTTTGTTTTTTGAATTTCCAGAGGACCAGACTTAGCTTTTTTAGAGAGTACAGGGCAGTATTTCTCCGCCGCTACGTTTAGAACGTAAAACCGGAAACTGCGTAACTCGGCTTTTCAAAATATTTTTTTTTAAATATTTTTTATTTTATTTTATTTTTTAATGGGAGATGCATGTCGTAACTCTAGACCGTCGTAAGCCGAGGACTACCTGTAGCTTTTCTGAACAAACATATTATTAAAACAGCTGGAGAATCTGATCCCCCTGCCCCCATGCTATTGTAGATTAGTGTGGATTATGGATTATGGATAAATAACTTTTTATTTTGACCAGAAATCGGCTCGTGTGTGTGATTTTAGACACGTTTTGGTGTTAAACGTTCACCGCCTTGACGCTGTGGCCTCAACTCAACACGTCGGTGATTAGTTTAGTTTATTCTGTCTTGTTTGTATTTACACAAACGGGGGTGGAAGTTTCCTCAGACGTTCAGCTCCTCCAGCGTTTACCGTCACTGCGAGCGTCATTAGCTCAGCCGAGACAAACGAGCCGTTGACACGAGCAGACCGAGGCGTGCCGCGCAGCTCACGCTCCGCGCTCGGCTGGCCTCTTTCAGCTTCCAAAACACTTTCCTGTTTTCAGGCAGCACAGATGGGATTTCACACGCTTTGGGAACGTACAGTAATTACAAAATAAATTTGTCTTATTTTTAAGTATTTGCTTGTTTTTACAGAGCACAGATAATTAGAGCAGTTCTAAACGACACAAGTTTAAGACTGAGTTTTTATACGTCAACGAGAGGCGGCTCTATGTCCATGAACTTTCTCTTGTTCAGTCCAGAACTTGTGATCCACTCAAGAGACTTCAAGTACCTGTCGCGATAAACAACAAATCAATAATTCGCATGATAAATGAAAATTATCAACCTCATTTTCATTTATCAGATTTATCATTTCTTCGTGTCTCTTTCTACTGAAGACACTGGACGACAAAAGGCTCAACTCCGGTGATCTTCACTGAGCCGTCCCTTTCTCTTAAAATCTGTTTTAATCGTCCAAAATTGTGTTTTTGAATCCTTAAAAGTAGCTAAACTGAGAAGCTAAGCTACGAGCTATAAGCTAACAGGCCGACCTCGACAAAAAAACCTCTGTCATGTTTGAAGGGATTATTTGACGTGTTCAAACCGATCCAAGCACTGGAGACGTTCGCCTTATATTAAAAGATTTATTGGACAACACAGAGTTACAGTATACAGAGATAAATTTAACATGATAGAATCGTATGCATATGATGGAGCAAAAGACGAACGTTGCTGTTGAATCACCCTATGATTTTGCTCGAGTAGGTGTGGTGTGTAACCCTTTTTATAGAGTCCAGACGGACATAGATCTGATTGGTTTAAATTTGTGAATGACAGTTGAGATCAACCACTCAGGTGCAGAGTTTAGGTTACTATGGTAACGATGAGCCTTGAAATTCTTTAGATTAGATTAAATTTATCGCTTAGCTAGAGGGGCTGTTAATATGAGTTCTGATCACTTCTGTTGCTGAAGTTATACCAAGTGTTAATCTATTATAATTAGTGTTAGCTAAGTATTGTTAAAACCATGAATGATTACTGTTAATCAATTGTATTAATATAAAAGTATCTTATGTGTTGTGATTTGACGTTCTCATTGTGTTAGGCCTCTCCATGCCATGTGTAGTTCGGTTCTGATAAGAGAACAAAGAAGCATTTTTCCTGCTGAACAGAAGTGAGGAGTTATTATCTTACCTGTTCGAGGTGCCCAATCAAAATGTTTGATTAGCTTGTGTTTACATCAATGTGAGCTGATAAGCTTAATATTAGTACAGTACTTGTGAGGTTATATTTAAAACCTAAAGTAAGCAATGGTTTGTCTAAACTAAGTGTAGACCTTTAAATGTTTATGTTTATTAAATTTGTTCATTTTTTTTTACAAAAGAAATACAATACAATCCCATAAATGATAACGTACAAAATATAAAAAAATGAAAGGTAGCAGAAAGAAGAATAAATCTTATTATATCTGCCCCTTTTTTCAAACAATCAGATTAAACAATAATAATCTTCCACCAACAGTACAAAATGACTAACTCTTTCTAATTTTCTAACTAATACAATACACATTACGTCATTTCATATATTTTTTTAACAAATTCATTTTGATCATTTTCTTAAATGTAAACATTGACTTGGCATTTTTAACTACATTCTCCAAGCCATTCCATAATCTAATTCCCTGGATTGAGGTAGAACGTCCCTTCAAACTAGTTCTGAATTGTGGTTTTACAAACATCTCTGTCCCCTTAAGATTATAACAACTTTGTCTTTTAACAAAATGCATTTGGATATTTAAAGGTAATGCATTATTTTGAGCCCTATACATAACTGATAAAATATTATAGTCTACCAAATCATGGAACTTCAATAACTTCAGTTGATAAAATAATGTACTTGATGGATGACGGTAATGTTTTCTAGTGATAATTCTTACAGCTCTTTTCTGTAATACAAAAATAGGCTTTGTGATTGTTTTACACGCATTCCCCCAAACATCAATACAATAGATTAAGTGTGGAACAATGATTGTGTTATACAACAAATACAGAGCTTTATCATTCAATAGGTCTCTGACTTTGTACAGTACTGCAATCGATTTAGCTATTTTTATTCTTACAGAATTTATGTGTTGTTTCCATGTCAGTTTGTCATCAATGATAACACCCAAAAACTTCACCTCACTCACTCTACAAATCTCAACACCCTCAATTTTGAGTGGAACATCAACAGTTTTCTTTTTATTACTGAATATCATGTAATTAGTTTTTCTAGATTTAATGATAATTTATTGATTTTAAACCAAGTTTGTATTTTGACAAATTCTGTCTTTATCAATTCCAACATTTGTTCTACATCTTCACCTAAACAGAAAAATGTGGTATCATCAGCAAAAAGTACACATTTAAGGAGTCCTGACACATTTACCAAGTCATTCACATATAAAATAAATAGCTTTGGTCCAAGTACAGAGCCTTGGGGAACTCCACATGTGATATTACAGAGGTCAGATCTTACATCATTTATTTGTACAAATTGTTTCCTATCTTTCAAGTAGCTAGATACCCACTGTAATGCTGGTCCTCTAATACCATATTTGTTCAGTTTTTCAAGGAGAATGGTGTGATCAATAGTATCGAATGTGATCAAATGTGATCAATAACGACACACACACACACACACACACACACACACACACACACACACACATTTGTATAAATGTAGTTACAGTGACGTTTCAAAAGCTTGTAAAAAGATATAACATAGAATAAAAGTTATAAAATCCTTCATGTGGAAGCTCCAAAATTCACAGTTGAAACTCGTGCCTTCGTGTACAAAGTTGTTTCTCTCTGCAAAAAGAAGCTGAGAACATGTTTAATGATTTTTTTATTAAAAGCTTTGTGTGAAAAATACTAAGGAGCTCAAATCACAAGAGCATCCGCCATTTTGAGAACCAAAGATGGGCCTCCCTTCCATTTTTCTTATCCACAATATTCCTACGCCCCATGACGCTTTGCGCGAAATGTGCACACGACTTCCGGTTGACCGGAAACACCGTTTGTTTACATGCGAGTAATACAGTTGAAGACAGTCCAAACTTTGTTGTTTTAGTTCATTAAAAATGTGGGAACACCACTCGTTTTGTTAAAAGAGGAGGGACAAATAAAAAGAAATTACAGATGTTACCTGATCGCGCAGACATAATTTAAAAATACATAAATAGCGAACGCGTTTGCTCCGGCCTCTCGGCTAAGGTTTGTTAGCAGCTATCTCGGCTAAAAATACCGGTCGCGTCTGAGATCTATCGTTTTAAGACAGTAAATCTTCCAAAACTCTCATTAATAAACCCTACCCGAATAAAAAGATGTTACCTGATCGCGCAGACATAATTTAAAAATACAGTACATAAATAGCGAACGCGTTTGCTCCGGCCTCTCGGCTAACGTTTGTTAGCAGCTATCTCGGCTAAAAATACCGGTCGCGTCTGAGATCTATCGTTTTAAGACAGTAAATCTTCCAAAACTCTCATTAATAAACCCTCCCCGAATAAAAAGATGTTACCTGATCGCGCAGACATAATTTAAAAATACATAAATAGCAACGCGTTTGCTCCTGTCTCTCGGCTAACGTTTGTTAGCAGCTATCTCGGCTAAAAGTCACGGTGTTCTGTAACACCGGTCGCGCCTGACATATATCATTTTAAGACAGTAAATCATCCAAAACTCTCATTAATAAACCCTCCCTGAATAAAAAGAAATTACAGATGTTACCTGATCGCGCAGACACAGCCATAGAGTAGGATGCAGGAACACTCTTTCTTTGTTTTGGGTCCGTGTTGAAAACACTGTTGTTTTAGCCAAAGATTTAGCTTGGTCCGGTTGTTGGTGCAGCCGCGAACAGCACAGCAGGTACCTGAACCCCGGTAGGACATTTCAGTAAACGTTCCGTTTAAACAAAAGCTGTGTTTGCTCCAATAAAATGAATGAAAATAACTTTCAAAAACACCCGCGATCCATACTCCGCCTATGGAATACAGGCACTTCCGGTGTCGGACAGGAATTACAATGCACATTCGCTTCTACAGTGACACCCTCAGGAATATTGTGGATTGCTCCCTCCCTCATCCTTCGTTTCAAACAGTCTTATACTGCCATCCAGTGGTCGAAAAAAAGGTACTAGACACAAAAATTACCAACATTTCTTCTTAACTTTGACAATATAATTACTAATTATTGTCAAATTTCAAACAATATTATTGTTTATCACAATAATTTCTGAGACAATTAATTGCCCGGCAAAATTTGTTATCGTGACAGGCCTAACTTCCAAACATCCATTCTTCATCACCGGACACACTATTTTTCAGCCCAGCTTCAAGGTCAAGGTCACAAGTCAAGGTCAAAGGTTACACAAGGCATTTCCGTGTACAGACCATTGCTAAACATTGCTGTATCATCGTTTATAGGCGGGCGTATAATGTGCCGTATTATTCAGAAAATAATCCATTTAAAACTTATAACCCTTTGGAGTTAACACGATTCAAGATGGCTGCAACAGCTGATTCAGTAAAGACATAAAAAGCGTTATAACTCTGTGAATTTTACTGATGTCAGGTTAAATATGGTGAAGTAGCTGAGAGTCATCCCTGACACATGCTCTGAGAGCAAACAGATCCCTCAGTTCGTTGTGTCAGTCCATCTGCTTCACGGTGGAGCAGTGGTTGGACCTGTTGCCTCACATCACAACGGTTTCAGATTCAGAACCTCAGTCAGTGGATGACAGGCGCCTCATGTTCTGGTTATAAACTGACTTTTTAGAAATTAAATGACTTGATTCACTGTCTCTAAACAATTTAGTTCAGTTTTAGTTTAGTTTGTTTATTTATTCATTTCAAAAATACAAGAGAACAAAAATAAAATTACAAAACGATATAGAAAATAAAGAACACATTTAAAATGAAAGGAAGCAGACGAAGAAAATAATCTTATAATATCTGCCCCTTTTTGTAAAAACAAAATTCCATTCAAACAATCAATTCAAACAAAATCCATCCATAAACCATATTTGTAACTCATAATAATATAACCAATTTAGAGAGACTTTAAGTATATATTTACACGTAACTTTTCAACAATCTATTCTTGATCATTTTCTTAAATACTGGCATTGACTGTGCAACCTTTACATCATACTGTAGTCCAATCTATTCCATATACCATTTTAAACAATTTAAACAAAGACTGGAAGATCATTCTGAAACATTCTTGCACTTTGACATAGTTCTCGACTAAGACAGAGGAAAAATATACCAGCGTAGTAATGATCATTCACATATTAAGAATATACTGCTCATATGAATAACACAGGTGATGCTTAGATTACATTTGTATTAGAACACAATTAAAAGAGTATAAATTGTGTCTTTGTGAGAGATTATGTTCTTAGACTCCAACTAAATGGAATAAATTGTGTTAAATGTCTGTTTTACTGAGAGGACCAGCAAAAGGTGTCACTGGGACAGTTCCAAGAGACGAAGGTGTAATCCTGCATCTCAAGTAGACCAAGGTTAGGTCCACTACATTTATGATTGGTCGTCTGATTGACAGTAAACATCAAAACAGAGGCAACAGGTCTTATTTTATTCAAGATGTGCCCAACCAGAGATTAGCTGCACACGATGATGCTGAGTGAATCCAGACTATAAACAGGATGTTTACGGCAACTTGGCAGCTCTGCAAGAAGCTGTTTAAAAACCAATTATCCTGCGGACTAAGATCAAAATCCAGAATGTACCACAGTGCTGCTTCAGTTGTCAGTTCATGTGAGTGTGCTAACGTCAGGACTGATACAGTTCACACTTCAAGTGAAGTGAGAACATTTAAAGCCTTTTAGCAGCACGCGTGATGAAACACGTAACCCGGACAGGAAGCTGGTTATTTGTCTTTATGGCCGTTATCCAGATGTGGAAGGAGATGTTTGTTTGGAAGCATCAGAACATCCTGATGCATGCTCAATAATCCAGGTAGAAAATCTAAAAGAGTTGAGTCTGGTCTTCTGGACATTCAAAAAACAAGACAAACAAACATAAAGTAGAAATGTTTCATCTTTCATCCGAAAGACATATTCAGTCTGATGCCGGTTACCCACCGGACCCGTGTCGGGCGGCTGAAGCGGCCGGTTTACATTGAAAGTCTATGTGGAGACGCGTCGAGGCGCGGCGAACCGTGAAGCGGCGCGTTTTGAGTTTTTGAAGCGGCGCGCCGGCACGCGGCAGTTCATTTCCATGCACGCGCGCGTCTGAAACAACCTACGCGTTGAGCAGCGTCGAGCCGCCAAAGTCTCAAAAGTTGATGTTTTTGCGGCTCGACGCGTCCAGCAACCAATCGGGAGAGCCTCTGCTATGTGATGACGCAACGACAACGGGACTTTTTTTGGACTTTTTAAACTTACCTCATCGAGCCTCCATGAATTGGAACCAGACTCCGGTAAGAATCTTGGCATTTTAAACAGTTGCTGCTGTCCGCTCAGCGTACGATCACCCCAAACATAAAAAAAAGTTTTAATCTCAACAAAGACTGTCGGAGCTGCAGTTCGGCTCGTAGAAAACCCACTCCAGTAGAAACGGGGGTCACGTGCTGCTGATTTTATCTGCCAGCAGCATGAAAACACAACAACTGATGACCCTCTGCCTCCCCCTAGTGCGCGTCATCAGACGCGTCCCAGTGGGTACCCGGCATCAGTGACAAGCGGCCAAAAGGGGGCGGCAGGAGCGTTCTGACAATTTAGGTGGGTACCCGGCATAAGGAGCTGTATTCAGCTCGGTCTTACAATGCTGTTATTGCTAGTATCACTCAGCCCTCTGTGAATAGCAAACAACCATCAGGGTGCTAACGATCCATCGTTAGGCTGATGGTCCTCCTTGATCATGTGAGCAGCTGGTTTCGGCTGTCATCAGCAAACTGGTTGATCCACTGTGAGAGGGTGCTATTTATAAGACTAAAGGCCCCAATATACCTGTTTCTTTTGCCTCACGCCGCTGGACTGGCGTGTGCAGCGCGCAAGCAGTTCATATATAGTTCTGTGCAAGCGCAGCTAGTTCTGTGCAAGCGCAGCTCTCTGAGTGCAGGCTCCAACAGCTGCAGCCGGGCGGAGCAGGACAAATTGAGGTCGCTGATTGGTCATTTGCTGACACGCGAGGCACTTTATCAACGCGCGCGCGTAGGCGTAGTAAAATTTGACCTTGGCGCGTTCACGCCCGTGATCAAAGGCTTTTGCCGCGGCGCTCCCACGGCGCCGAGCGGCGTGAGGCAAAAGAAACAGGTATATTGGGGCCTTGAGCTGAACACAGCACCTCAGACTGAGGAAGTCTTTCGGACGAAAGATGAAACCTCTTTTTTTTTTTTCATGTTTTGTTTTGTGAATATCCAGAGGACCTGACTTACTGTAACTTTCTTTTTAGAAGCATCAGACCAGTTTTATTTAGTTTACTAGAAAATTAGGATTTTAATATCGAGATGCATACTGCATCCCTCCCCCCACCACCCATTCTGATTTTTTCAAACAATTCTGACTTTAATTTCACAATTCTGAATGAAAAGTTAATTTTTGTGTACATACAGGTAGTCCCCGAGTTACGACAGAGTTTCGTTCCTACGCCCGTTTGGAACACGGATTTCGACGCAAGTCGAAAAACACATACACACTGGCCGCCCCATATACATGTACGGTACTGTACATTTACAAAGCACTAACACACAGCACCCTACATAATTATCAAAAAACACATACAATACGTTTGGAGCCATAATGAAGGAAAAACATAGTTAATTTCTTACTGGTGAAGCCTTCTTCCGTCTGTAGCATGTTAGCTCGTTGCACCTCCGAGCTCTGCAGCTTCCTGCTGCTTCACGCGGTCCACAGCGTTTACAGCAAGGTCTGTTAGCATGTTAGCTCGTTGCACCTCCGGTACAGCTCGCTGTTTCTGCCGTCTGCTGACACCGTCCACCCGTCCGCCTCCGTGCACCTTTTGTTTACGACGTAAAACCACCGTCAGCTCGGTCAATCTGCCGTATTCCGTTGTAAAACAGCTGTCAACCTCTGTCCAGTAAGGTCTCCACCTCCACTGCTTTGCTGTTTCTGCCGTGAAACTCGTTCCAGAGCGGGTCTCTCTCTGTGTTTTTCCACTGCGTCAAGCTACTGCTAATTCTACCGTCAAACAGGGAGTACAACCGGAACTGGCTTTTCAAAAAAATAAAAAATAATTATGATGAGTGACGTAACCCCGAAACGTCGTAACTCGAGGACTACCTGTATATATAAATATATATATGTGTGTGTGTGTGTGTGTATATAAAGGTGTTTTAAATCCTTCCCACACTCTTGCAATATTCTAATGTTTCTAAAGTCTAAATGCTCTAAAAGAGCACAGCATGTCATGATCTCAGCTCCCTGCCTCTGGCTGCACTCTCAGCCACGCCCACTTTTCCGCTCTGCACGGAGATCAGCTGCAGGAGGAAGCTGCTCCCACAGTCGTGGGCTGCACACAGACCTGTGCACGGCTGCAACAGGTGCAAAATAATTAAAAATACTTTATTTTAAATAAAAATGCCATGCCTATCGTGCAGCTCATCCGTCAATCAGTCAATTGTGTGTTATGTCCAATGTTACTTTGAAAAAACGCAATAGAGCGAGTCCGCAAAAAATGAACTGCGAAGTAGAGAGGGACTACTGTATATGTATTGTAAAGGGGTTAAAGGGGGGGTCAGTTTAATACTGACCTCCTTTTTACCTTAATTAATTTACTTATTCAGATTGAATAGTAAATTCACGGATTCTCTTCTTTTTCAGTTTATTCAATATTTCTGTGATCTTTATGATGGATAAATAAACAGAGCCATTAAGTGACAATGGACACGTTAACTTAGTTTGATATGTCAAAGAGACACTATCATTTATTTAAAATAAACCAACTAAATTAACACCATTACACTTGATTGACATGATTTCACTTTCTTTCAATTCAAATACGTCAGCACACTTAAATTCAACACAACAGACATAAATATTAGATGTTACACATATTTAGTCTGAGGGGCATTTCAGCTTAAAATATAGTTTCCAGCTTAGGTTGAGAGGGAAAAGAAATAGGAGGAAAGATTTAAGAAGAACATTATCCTGAGCATGAGACCAGAGTGACACTTTTCATCCGACTTCTGCTAAAATCCAGGTACGTTTTGTAAACAGCTCCTTTACCTTTTGACGACCGCCCGGTAAGAGGGAAGACACCAGCCTTCAGATGCACAGAGTCCTTTAGTCCCAGCACGTCCAAAACTGGTTTTAGTTTACGTTTCAACGTCTCCTGGCTTCCGCGTTGGTCATCAGAGAATATGTCAGCTTCAGGCCTCTGACTTCAAGATAAACTTATTCCAGGAGGGAATAAACAAAGTTTTTGAGCTCGGCTTGTTCGAAGTAGACTCATAACAGCCTGTTATCAGTCCTTAGCTGAAGACGCCGGTCGTTAGCTCTTGACCACACGTGTCCAGCTCTTGGGAAAGTTCACATCTCTTTTGAAGTTCCCAGCAACTCACTGAAGCGTTTCAGCACAGCTTAGACTAGTACTTAAGGAAGGACCAGTCGAGGAGTTCATTTGTCTTATCAAACCCAAGGTTAACAAGCAGCAGCAGAGGGAGATTTGTTTAGGAACAGACAGAGAAAGCTGGAGCCTTGTTCAATGAAAAACAACTGATTAAACTGTCTTCTTATTTCTAAACAGAACAGTCGGGTCTCTGTGACCCGATATTTCCCTTTAACACAGCAGTGGACACAGTTTAACTCTCACAGAATAACACAGCTTAAAAGCACCATCATGAGAATGACAAAAGTTATTCTTTTGATCACATTAGGATCAAATCAAAGATAGAAATAGTCTCTTTTGGTGACTATATTTATCAGATTATAGCTAAATGAATGATTTTGTAGTAAATGTCTTGCTTCACTGAGAGGTCAGTAAAGGTCATCACTGGACAGTTCAAAAGTACACAGGTGTCTTAAAAGTGGACAAGGTCATGTCCACTACATCTCCCCCCTTTTGGAAGCCATCGCCAGTCCTTGGGGATGGGGTCCAACACGAAAGGAAACCTTGAACTGTCTCTGATCTTGAAGTAATCCGGCGAGTGGAAAAGAAAAAATCAAAAATTATAATCCCATAAAGTTTTTGGAACTTCCATACTGTTCGTAGGTAATCCCATTGCGGTAAGCTTTTAATCCCTCGGAAAACTGAGTCTGTTAACTCTTGGAAAACAAAGTCTGTGATCCTTTGGAAAACAAAGTCTTATAATCCACAGCGGTAATCCCACAGCAGTAAATCCACAACGATTAGTTTTGTTGATTGATCAGCAACAATTGTTTTCATAATCAGCATGTAGAGGGGATCCCTCGATTGACGCAGAGGAGGCGATCCTTGGATGAAGGTTGAAGACCAAGCGTTGGAGCTGCAGGTCCCCACATCGAAGGTTGTTGGCTGGTTGGTCTCCAGTCAGTGCCACTCTGGTTCTATGTGTCATGCAATTATGTGGTTTTAGGTGGGCTTATGATTGGGATTTTACATTAGGCCCTACCTATATGCACCTGGTATGTAAGCTATCATGGTTTAGATCAGCTATAATTACCAATTAAGGGGTGGATCAATTCTGTAAATTAGATATAGGGATCTATACCTATAGAATTTTGGAGGGCTTCTGTAACGAAGGCCTCTAATTCCAAACTATTCCTCCATTCATTACTTAGTTTAGGTTAAACTAAAGTAGAAAAATGAAATATAGTTTGATCTAAATGTCTGTTGTCTTTTAGACGAACGACGTAGGATTTGGTGTACCTAATAAATTTTGAAGTCTATGGCGAGACTCATCAAAATGAATAGATAATCTAGAATAGAAACGATCGAATCGGTTCAATTTAGAAATCGTGAGGCCAGTGTAGTTTATGGTACCTTGAGTAGCTTTAAACTACATTGACTCTTCAACGGTTGAGATTTAACAAAACGAACTGCATGTTGGCATAGTTAGATCCATCTTATGCATTAATCAATGTTAATACAAAACCTTTTTTGGCTGGGAGTGTCCAGAACCACAACAATATCTCAAATAATGACAACAGTAATGACTAAACAACAAGGAAACAACGTTTCACTGCTTCGACACACTCTTGTCGTCAGATTCCAAAGTGCAACACACAAGAAAACAGGTCTCAACTTTATGACCGAGGTCAACTTAAATCTTGTGGATTTAAATGGTTGTTAAGATTAGTTTTTGTTGTGGGTGTTGGACTTAGCGTTTCTAAGTTCAAGTTGGACAATGCGACTTATAGGGTGGGAAATATGGTAGTTTAAACCTGATTAGTTTATTTACTAACTTGTGTTTGGACGACCTTATTATCCCATGAAGTCGGTGAGTTTGTGAGATCTTTGTCTTTTGTGGAGTCATTGAACGCCTTGTAAGGTTTGATCTGATTTCGATGTACCCATTTAGCAATTGGCTCTTTGCGGCCTTTGCTGATTTTGATCTCGTAGACGACTGAGGACACTTTGTCTGTTATCAGATGAGGTCCAGTCCACCTGGGCATTAGTTTGCGGGCGAGAGTTCCGGTCCCGGACTCTCCTTTCCCGGTTGCTGGGGCGAACGTATAGTACCAGACTCTGTCTCCCACTTGGAGTTCATTGTGAGAGGCCTTCTGGTCGTAGTACGCCTTGCGTCCTTCAGCGGATTTTTCCAGGTTTTTCTGGGCGAAAGCAAAAGTGTTTCTGAGGTGTACATTCAAATCTTTCATGTATTGTTGTGTAGTGTAGGCTGTCGCCATGACGGCGTCGCCTGGTTGGTACAACAGGTGTAGAGGGAGAGTCATTTGTCGACCGGTCATCATCTCGAAGGGAGAGATGCCAGTTGATGTGTGTGGAGTGGCTCTTATGGCCATGAGGACCAGAGGGAGTTTCACATCCCAGTCCTTGTGATTTGCGGCCACGTATTTCTTCAAAATACTCACCACAGTTCTGTTTGCTCTCTCGACTTGGCCTGAAGCCTGTGGGTGGTAGCCGACATGAAAGTTGGCCTTGACGCCTAGCGTCTTCCACAGTTCTTTCATCACTTCACCTGTGAAGTGTGTACCTTGGTCTGAGTTCACCCTAAGGGGAAGTCCAAACCTTGAGAATATATGATTCATTAACAACATAGCAGTAGTTTGTGCTGTGTCGTTAGGAGCTGGTAGGCATTCTACCCATTTGGTGAATGCACAGGTTACCGTGAGAAAATATTTATTTCCTCTAGAGCTCTTAGTGAGTGGTCCAACCCAGTCGATCTGGAGGTCAGACCATGGGAATGCAATGCCTCTGCTTTGCAGTGGTGCTCTGTGAAGTGGTCTGGTTGGCTGAAACTGGCCACAGACCACGCACCCTTCAATGTAGTCCTTGACATCCTTTTTCATTCCAGGCCAATAGGCAATTTGTTTTAATGCCGTCAGCGTGGCTTTATCTCCTTTGTGTCCTGCGGACGGGAGATCATGGGCATGAACTAACATCACCCCCCTTTGGTCATGGGGAACCACGAACACAGGTGAGGACGTTGGTCCATGAGCGAAAGTCAGGATGCCCTTGAGTAGTTTAAGCTGTTTGCGCAGCTGATAAAGGACTTTAAGGTCTGGATCGGAATCCAGTTCGTCTTTAGACGGAGTGTTCTTGTCCGGATCAGTCAGATACAGTATCATGGAGTTGATAGCAGGATCCGACTTCTGAAGTTGGATGATGTCAGGGTCAGTCAGTGCGGGTCGTACGGAGACTGCGTTGTCAGCAGGTTTGTCCGCGGCCTGTGCACGTGTGACTGCCATAACTCTGACTGAAGGTTGTGTTGGCAGAGTCTCGATTAACCAGGAGGGGTCGAAGGACCATAGAGGACCTTCGTCGGCTCCTTCTTTGGCTAAGGAGTCTGCAATGTCATTGTAGTGTTTGTCATCGCCAGGGACTCTAGAATGCCCTGGAACCTTCTTCCAGTAGATCTGTAAGTCATGTGATGTCACCAAGTGATCACACGCTATGAAAAGCTCTTTGTGTTTGACCACTTTTCTGTCGCTTGTTAGGAAACCGTTCTGTTTCCACACAGCGAGGTGACAAGCGAAACTCAAACGAGCATAGTTAGAGTCAGTGCAGATGACTAGCGTCTTGATGGAGCGTTCTACTACAATCTGGAGAGCTATTAGGATTCCTGCAATCTCAGCATACTGAGAAGTCTGAGATCCTAATTTGTAGCTGAAAGTTATCTGCTCTTGGCCTTGGAGGAGGACCCCTCCAACACCTGCTCTGCAGATCTTGTCGCGGAGGAATGAAGATCCATCCACGTACAATGTTGTCATATCTTTGCAGATATTGTCATCAAAGAAGTGGTGATTCGGGTCTTCAGTTACTGGGGTTTTTACCTCAACCGGCGGCTGGGTGGCTGGTACATCTTGTGTACACTTCTGGCAGATTGCCAAGTCCGTCCCCAGATGAGACTTCTTGTTCTGACCATAACGGATGTCTAGGTTAAAACTTTGAAGTGCCATGAGCCACGTTGCAACACGTGAGTTTGTCACCACACCATCTCTGATGCGTTCACTGTTAAGGAAGGTCACTGGCTGGTGTTGTGTTTCCACAATGATTTTCTGCCCACCAATGTAGCTGGAGAAATGTTTAACTGCCCACACTGTGGTCAGTAAAGCTTTCTCACAGTCTGAGAATCTCAATTCGGGGCCTGCCATCGTTTTGCTGGCGTAGGCTACTACACGTTTGTCTCTGTCGTGTATCTGGTATAGACCTGCACTTATGCAATGAGCTGAGAAGCCCACTTCCAAGTAAAACTCTTTGTTGTAGTCCGGGTAGACTAAACAAGGGGCTGACTTGATCCTGTTTATAAGAGCGTCCATAGCCTGCTGCTGTTTGTCAGTCCAGACAAATGGAACGTCTTTCTTAAGGAGTTCAGTCAGTGGCTTTGCAAGGTCTGCATAGTTCTCTATGAACTGGTTCGAGTAGTTACACACGCCAAGAAAACTTTGTAGTTCTTTGAGACTGGTGGGGACTTTGAGATTGTCAAGGCCTTGGGTGCGAGTCAGCTGTGGTTGTACTCCGTCTGGACCTACAAGTAGGCCAACGTAGTCCACCTTGGTTCTGCACCACTGGCACTTCGACAGTGATATTTTAGCACCAGCAGTTGTTAGCTGATTCAGAACGTGGTCGATCTCAGCCAAATGTGAGTCCAGTGTTGGCTGCCTCAAAAGGACATCGTCCACGTAGATCAGTGTTCCACGCTCGTGGGCGTCTGGACATGCTTTGTTCAAGAAGATGTTGAACTCTGC
>JBBPBX010084284.1:0-15337 GCA_038048925.1 Garcialebias charrua
ATATATACATATAGATACCTATATTTATAACTATATATATATTATATATATACACAAATGAAAGAGTGGAGATCAGGTGGTTCTCTATGGACTTTAGATGTTTGGACAAGCTGACAATCTGGAGAAGCTCCACATATTTATTGACCTGACCCACTTAAGTGAAGACCAGATCAGTCACCTGGGCCCTGCTTGCTGTTCTGTTGCCCTGAAGGCTGCAGGTTAGGAAGAATTTGGAGTTAATTAAGTTCTGTTTAATTTCTGTCCAGTTTTATTAAAAAGTTATTTAAATCAAACTAAGTACACAACAGAGTATTTAACATCAGGGTGGATGCTCAGTGCTTTATTTATGGTTATTTAAGTCTGCGTTATGTAACGGTTTGATGATCCTTGTCACATATTTATTTAGGTTTTTTGTGTATTTATTGTCTAAATAAATAAATAAAAAAGATTTTGTCGCTGTGTTCTTTCAAATAGAAAATTATTTCACTGCATGTTCATGAAGAATAAGACAAAGCAACAGTACTGTTCATCCAATCATCATTTTAATGTTTGCATGAAAACATGGTGACTATGAGAACATCCTGTGTTCCTGGGTTCCTCTTCTTCGGACGTAGAAGTACACCTCTGGGTGTAAAATCCTCATCGGAAGCCCATCGACAATGTTTCAAAACTAGATGCATAACACAGATAAAATGTAACACAAAGTAAGAGCTACACATAACTTATTGAAAGGGTTATACATAATTTACGATACTTTTTGCAGGTCACCCAGAGTGCAAGGGGGAGGAGGGAGAACGGTCTCTGTTCAAAATTTTTCTAAGTTTCAGGGCTTTGCAGAAATCGCAGATAGTACCTTTAAGTTGGAAAAAAAAATTCAACCTTTATTTAGTCCGGTAAATCTCATTGAGCCTCGAGGGCTCATTTACAAAATTATCAGGTGGTTGAATATTTTGCACAGGCTGAACTTACCAGACCAAAATTTGAAAGCAGTAAAAGGTTGTAAACAGATCAAGTTACGATGAAAGCTGTAAAATGAGCTCAATTCATTTTCAATGAGGAAACGAATGGCAGAGAAGGCTAAATGTTTCAAAACGCTAAAGTTACACCAATACTTGGGCAGCACGGTGGCACAACTGGTAAAGCTGCTGCCTCTCAGCGAGAAGGTTGCCGGTTCAAATCCCGGTCCTTTCTGGGTGGAGTTTGCATGTTCTCCCCGTGCATGCGTGGGTTTCCTCCGGGTACTCCGGTTTCCTCCCACAGACCAAAAAACATGCTTGTTAGGCTGATTGGTGACTCTAAATTGACCCTAGGTGTGAGAGTGGATGGTTGTTTGGTGTGAGTGAGACAGGTCCCTCTTGTAAATGAGTCCCCGTGACTCAACGAGGCTAGCCTGTATAAATAAAGATTGTCCTGAAGAGACGAATGTTTTGATTTAGGATTTGTTGAAATGGCAAAAAACAAACAAAAAAAACAAACAGAAAAAGTGTGATATTTTTATTTGTGTGAACAATTTAAAAAAAATAACAGTACCACTCCATCAACAAGACATAAGATATCAAATGTACAAATGAGGCAAATATGATCAGTACTAGCATTTTATTAAGACAAACGTGTGTTTACAGTGAATAACTGTTTAAACAAATTCAAAGGCGAGGACCGTGAACATCAGATCTCTGATGGTTGACCTTCAATCTGCAGTTCCTGAAAACAAACAAGTTTTAACTCGTTCAGCGTTAACATCTAAAATGTTACAGACGATCATTTCCAGAGGTACAAGTTATGAACCTAAAGGTTAACTAGTGGGAGCTGGAGGCGTCGTGTTCCCCGTGGGTCCTTTCACAAAACGCTACTGCAGAGGCGAATGTCGACAGAGACCCACTGAGATGGTTTCTGATCTTTGGTCACGTCCACAGCAGGTCAGGAACTGAGAATCCTGAAAGCTTTGGTATGTGACCACACAGGAAAAACTCTGCTACACTCCAGATGGCAGCGTTCTCTTTTTCACGCTGATCATTCACAAAATAATTCATAAAATAAACATGACATGAATTCTCTGTAGAAGAACTGGTAATCTAAAATGTTTATAAAACCTGCAGTTTTAGACAAACTAAAGCCCTGAACACGAGTGCAGAACTCTACAGGTGCATCTTAAGAGAAGTAAAATCTTCCACAGCCTTAGAATCTTCACTCTGGACTTCAACAACATGGATTCTCAGATTAATAATCCAGTCACCTGCAGGCATTTCTTCTGTCAACTTCCTGCAGAAGCTTCAGGTCAGGAGGTCGTCTCTGCAGCAGAACAAACAGAAAAGAGAATTGAAACAAGTTTCAACTCCAACATTCAAGCTGCAGCACATTTACTTTATTCTCCAATTAACTTTAAAATTAAATGTTTAAATGTCTCAGCCCGTTTACAGGGACTCCAAACATGGACAGAAAGGAGACCAACAGTGTCTGATGCTGAGCTTCTTTAGCACCGGCATTTGAACAAACCAGCTGATGAGCAGCTGGCTGCAGATACATCAGTGCTGCATCCATGTTGGACATGAAGACAAACTTACTGCGAGTCCAGGACTTAACAGAGTCCACAAGGAAGTCATCTGAAGGATGTGACCTAAAGACAAAACAAACCACTTCCTGTTAAATGACAACAATTTCACAACAGTTTATTCTCAGTCCACCCATGGAGGAGTGCTGCCTTTGCTTCATGTTCTGCAGGACTTCCCACAGAGCTCACAGAACTTAAAGCAAACTACAGATTTACTCTGAGGCGTTTCCAACGACACGACTCTACAGCGAGGAGTCGGTCGGGACAGACCTCAGGACTCGTCTCATAAAGACGTAATAAACTCCAAACGACTGGTTTCAGCATTTTAGAGCAACAATCAGACAAAAGCTTAAACAGGACTGAATGTTTAAAAATTGATAATAGGTGTTGAAATCCACTTCTGATATCAAATTTGTTTTATTAATAACTGAAGCAAAATATACACTTTGTAAATGCAGGACAAGCATGTTTCTACCTTCAAATATCCTAAACCCCACACCAACTCAAACATGTCTTTACTTACGTCACATCGCTGCGTCACGAGGAGGAACCTGAACAAACAGCAGAGGGTCAAACGTGAGAAAGTTCAACCAAAACCATGAAAACATTCTCAGAGAGCAGCAGGTTGTTCAGACAGGCAGCTGTCACTCACACTTCAGAGCAGTTGAACATTTCAGCCATTCATCATAACTCTTAAAACACCTCGTCACATAAATAAAACTTGACTCACCCAGAAGGCCAGAGCTCACCTCCAGCACCTGGAAGACAAACTGAATGTTTAGGACCAGCAACTGTTCAATGAATTAAAAAGACATTTGACATCTTCCACTTGTCACTTCTCATATGTAACACTGCTACAGAGGGTTGGCAGCAGTGGGTCGCAAAGGAAATAATTACTCTTTGCACTGTATGAGCTCTGTGGTCCACCGGACAGAACCAGAACTCCAACTGTGCCGACAAAATGGCGCATTATGTAAACAACGGTCTCTATAAAACCACATTTTTCGCCACATTGTCAGTTTTTTTCTGTGTGCATATTTTACATGCCCTCCTCCAACTTATATCAAAATGATTAATGGAACTTTCTCATATTTATAAACTAATTTTTGGCTGAGATAAGACCGTTTTCATTCATTATGACTGAAAATATTGAACACTACCATTTTCAGCCACTAGCTGGCACTCGAGCTGTATGGCATGCGGTTGTATCATGTAATAGGTAAAAGTGGCTATTAATGGCACAATCGGCTGCCATAGCTGCCACCTTTGTCCAGCTCACCTGGAGCAACCGTTAAATCTGCTTCATTTCTCTGCACCGCCCCGGAGAAATGCAGCCGATTTGACCATTGAAGTAAATGTTCAACTGAGACACATCTTTACTATAATGTCGAGCAAACAAATGATTGTTTTTAGGTGGTTATCTTTTTCAAATCCTCGTGTACACGCTCCCGCGTCCGTCATCTGGCAATCAATCGATTTTTGGCACAACACCGGCCTATATTTCCAGGTTGTCCGCGGTGACGCACAATAGATGCAACGTATAAGGCATAGCGACATATTTATAAAGGGTGCACCGATAAATCACCCAGATTTCCTTAATTTTGGGAAATGGGCCGATACTTGCATGAGAAACTGATTTTACAGATTTTTTTAGTTATGGTAGTTTAAACAATTGTCTGAACTTCATTTATATTTCAGAGCACTACCTCATGGCCAGTTAAAACAAGTTTGTATTGTTTCTAGGATATTGTTCAAGGGTATGTTTTACCATAAAATATTGGAAAATTGAAGGTGCATTGTGACCTTATAACAACCGACAGTGTCGCTTATAAAACTAAATCGGCATCGGCCAAAATCAGGATCGGCTGGTCAGTCTTTTTAGATAGTGATCAGCCAGAAAAAAACTGCTATCGGTGCAGCCCTAGTATTTATGGATTCTTCCACTTTATTAGTCATATTTGGACTGATGTGACTTGCAGGGCGATGTTACGTGTATGGCGGAAAGCGGAGTAAATGTTTATTAATTAATACCAATGTGTTATTAATCCAGTTATTAATGATTATTAATTTAGTCACCTGCAAGCATTTCTTCTGTCAACTTCCTGCAGAAGCTTCAGGTCAGGAGGTCGTCTCTGCAGCAGCAGAAACAGAAAAGAGAATTGAGACACGTTTCAACTCCAACATTCAAGCGGCAGCACATTTACTTTATTCACCAATTAACTTTAAAATTAAATGTTTAAATGTTTCAGCCCGTTTACAGGGACTCCAAACATGGACAGAAAGGAGACCAACAGTGTCTGATGCTGAGCTTCTTTAGCACCGGCATTTGAACAAACCAGCTGATGAGCAGCTGGCTGCAGATACATCAGTGCTGCATCCATGTTGGACATGAAGACAAACTTACTGCGAGTCCAGACCAACTCCAGAACTTAACAGAGTCCACAAGGAAGTCATCTGAAGGATGTGACCTAAAGACAAAACAAACCACTTCCTGTTAAATGACAACAATTTCACAACAGTTTATTCTCAGTCCACCCATGGAGGAGTGCTGCCTTTGCTTCATGTTCTGCAGGACTTCCCACAGAGCTCACAGAACTTAAAGCAAACTACAGATTTACTCTGAGGCGTTTCCAACGACACGACTCTACAGCGAGGAGTCGGTCGGGACAGACCTCAGGACTCGTCTCATAAAGACGTAATAAACTCCAAACGACTGGTTTCAGCATTTTAGAGCAACAATCAGACAAAAGCTTAAACAGGACTGAATGTTTAAAAATTGATAATAGGTGTTGAAATCCACTTCTGATATCAAATTTGTTTTATTAATAACTGAAGCAAAATATACACTTTGTAAATGCAGGACAAGCATGTTTCTACCTTCAAATATCCTAAACCCCACACCAACTCAAACATGTCTTTACTTACGTCACATCGCTGCGTCACGAGGAGGAACCTGGACAAACAGCAGAGGGTCAAACGTGAGAAAGTTCAACCAAAACCATGAAAACATTCTCAGAGAGCAGCAGGTTGTTCAGACAGGCAGCTGTCACTCACACTTCAGAGCAGTTGAACATTTCAGCCATTCATCATAACTCTTAAAACACCTCGTCACATAAATAAAACTTGACTCACCCAGAAGGCCAGAGCTCACCTCCAGCACCTGGAAGACAAACTGAATGTTTAGGACCAGCAACTGTTCAATGAATTAAAAAGACATTTGACATCTTCCACTTGTCACTTCTCATATGTAACACTGCTACAGAGGGTTGGCAGCAGTGGGTCGCAAAGGAAATAATTACTCTTTGCACTGTATGAGCTCTGTGGTCCACCGGACAGAACCAGAACTCCAACTGTGCCGACAAAATGGCGCATTATGTAAACAACGGTCTCTATAAAACCACATTTTTCGCCACATTGTCAGTTTTTTTCTGTGTGCATATTTTACATGCCCTCCTCCAACTTATATCAAAATGATTAATGGAACTTTCTCATATTTATAAACTAATTTTTGGCTGAGATAAGACCGTTTTCATTCATTATGACTGAAAATATTGAACACTACCATTTTCAGCCACTAGCTGGCACTCGAGCTGTATGGCATGCGGTTGTATCATGTAATAGGTAAAAGTGGCTATTAATGGCACAATCGGCTGCCATAGCTGCCACCTTTGTCCAGCTCACCTGGAGCAACCGTTAAATCAGCTTCATTTCTCTGCACCGCCCCGGAGAAATGCAGCTGATTTGACCATTGAAGTAAATGTTCAACTGAGACACATCTTTACTATAATGTCGAGCAAACAAATTATTGTTTTTAGGTGGTTATCTTTTTCAAATCCTCGTGTACACGCTCCCGCGTCCGTCATCTGGCAATCAATCGATTTTTGGCACAACACCGGCCTATATTTCCAGGTTGTCCGCGGTGACGCACAATAGATGCAACGTATAAGGCATAGCGACATATTTATAAAGGGTGCACCGATAAATCACCAAGATTTCCTTAATTTGGGGAAATGGGCCGATACTTGCATGAGAAACTGATTTTACAGATTTTTTTAGTTATGGTAGTTTAAACAATTGTCTGAACTTCATTTATATTTCAGAGCACTACCTCATGGCCAGTTAAAACAAGTTTGTATTGTTTCTAGGATATTGTTCAAGGGTATGTTTTACCATAAAATATTGGAAAATTGAAGGTGCATTGTGACCTTATAACAACCGACAGTGTCGCTTATAAAACTAAATCGGCATCGGCCAAAATCGGGATCGGCAGGTCAGACTTTTTAGATAGTGATCAGCCAGAAAAAAACTGCTATCGGTGCACCCCTAGTATTTATGGATTTTTCCACTTTATTAGTCATATTTGGACTGATGTGACTTGTAGGGCGATGTTACGTGTATGGCGGAAAGCGGAGTAAATGTTTATTAATTAATACCAATGTGTTATTAATCCAGCTATTAATGATTATTAATTTAGTCACCTGCAGGCATTTCTTCTGTCAACTTCCTGCAGAAGCTTCAGGTCAGGAGGTCGTCTCTGCAGCAGAACAAACAGAAAAGAGAATTGAGACAAGTTTCAACTCCAACATTCAAGCGGCAGCACATTTACTTTATTCACCAATTAACTTTAAAATTAAATGTTTAAATGTCTCAGCCCGTTTACAGGGACTCCAAACATGGACAGAAAGGAGACCAACAGTGCCTGATGCTGAGCTTCTTTAGCACCGGCATTTGAACAAACCAGCTGATGAGCAGCTGGCTGCAGATACATCAGTGCTGCATCCATGTTGGACATGAAGACAAACTTACTGCGAGTCCAGGACTTAACAGAGTCCACAAGGAAGTCATCTGAAGGATGTGACCTAAAGACAAAACAAACCACTTCCTGTTAAATGACAACAATTTCACAACAGTTTATTCTCAGTCCACCCATGGAGGAGTCCTGTCTTTGCTTCATGTTCTGCAGGACTTCCCACAGAGCTCACAGCAGAACTTGTGGGTAAAGCCAACTACAGATTTACTTCTGATCTTTGGTCACGTCCACAGCAGGTCAGGAACAGAGAATCCTGAAAGCTTTGGTATGTGACCACACCCAAAACCCAAACGGGCAGGAAAAACTCTGCTACACTCCAGATGGCAGCATTTTTTTTTCATGCTGATCATTCACAAAATACACAGCGAGGAGTCTGTCGGGACAGACCTCAGGACTCGTCACATAAAGACGTAATAAACTCCAAACGACTGGTTTCAGCATTTTAAAGCAACAATCAGACAAAAGCTTAAACAGGACTGAATGTTTAAAAATTCATATTAGGTATTGGAATCCACTTCTGCTATCAAATTTAAAGATCCACTGACGTGATTTTTCTACTATTCATCAAATTGCTCAAAATATATATATATTTTATCATTTAAATATGTTAGTTTTTGCAAACAAAATGATAAATCACTTTAATTTTGCTTTAAAAGTGATTTTGAACTTCAAGCTGTGTTTAATCGTGGGATATCCGTTTACACCCGAATGCACCATCTGTGATGTAATGTCCAGAGTTGAGGCAGAGCTCTGAGCTTGTCACAGTGTGCGCAGCTCCACATGAAGGTCAGTCTGATACAGCATCAGACCTAAATTAGATCCTGTTGTTTCTTGTTCCATCACCCAAACTATTTTCTGCTTCCCAAAATGAAGACAAATAGCTCAAATCTTCACCTAGATTGATAAATTAGTCAAGTTTTAAAATGTCCGCTATTGAAGAGACTGGAGCCCTCTGCCTCTCACTCTGGACATTACGTCACAGATGGTGCGTTCAGGTGTAAACGGATTTCCCATGATTAAACACGGCTTGAAGTTCAAAATCACTTTTAAAGCAAAATTAAAGTGATTTATCATTTTGTTTGCAAAAACTAACATATTTAAATGATAAAATATATATATTTTGAGCAATTTGATGAATAGTAGAAAAATCGCGTCAGTGGATCTTTAAGTTTTATTAATAACTAAAGCAAAATACACACTATTTTTTGGCCTATAAGTAGTGTTTTTTTTTTTTCTTTCATAAATTGCATGTCCTGCGACTTACTAGACCTAAGCGACACATTCATGGATTTCCCCCATATTTATAAACCAATTTTTGGCTGAGATATGACTGTTGACATTATAGAAAAAAAAAACTTTCAGCCGCTTGACGGCAGCAGAGAGGCTGTATGGCATGCCGTTGTATCATGTAATGGGTAAATGTGGCTTTAATGACTAATTCAAAAAAGTTCAAGACAAAAACAGCTGGACTTTATTATACGTTATACATGTTATTGTTGGATGTAACTGGGACCCCGTGTACATCATTTTGTTCCACCACATGTGATGTGAATGTCTTGAACTTTTTTTAATTTACCATGTCCTGGATGACTGAGAATCTTCACAAACTATTAATGACACGATCTGATTGCCAAAGTCCCCCCACACTTTCGCTCTGCTCGCTGCTTTGAACCGTCAAACCAGCTGCACCGCCCCGGCGAAATGCAGCTCATTAAACCATTAAAGTGCATTTATTAAATAAAAGTTCAACTGAGAAAAACCTTAGCTATAATTTCAAGCAAAACAAAGTACTGTATTTTCCAGACTATAAGTCACAGTTTTTTGCCTAATTTGACCACAAAGCAGTACTTTGAGAAGACAGTTGTACAAAATCACATTTTTGTGTACAGTATATGGCTTGCACATCCGTTTGCAGCTGTGCACATTATTTTGCTGCCAGCACGTTTCGGATTTAATTTGCTGGAGTTTGGCTTAGAAATTAAGAAAAGCAGACTTGGAACAGTGTGGCTTTTAGATCTGGACATTTACCTAAAATGTTTTCTGTCAGAGAGGACAGGAGTCAAAATACAGCTCTGCTGCTCGAGACCGTTGGACGCCGGGAATAATTTCTCCAAATGCATTCAAAGCTTAAGTGATGGAGAAAGAGGTTTGTAAGTGATGGAGCTTTACACCCCCGCGACTCAAGTGAAGTTGAGAAGCCTGCAAAAATCAGGAGACACTCAGGAGACTCAGTCATGATGGCGTTCGGCTGTTACTTGCAACCGAGCATGATACCACCTTCAGCTCATCATTTACCTTGTAAATTTATTTTACCTTAATTTAATTTAATCACTTTAGTAACAGCTGCTGTTTTAAATGTGCTTTATAAATAAAGTTGACATGATTAAATTAGCTGATGAGGTAGCACAAAAGAGCCCCAGAGAACCACCAGTACAGATTCAAACACAGCAGACCTGATGAAACTGCACCACTCTCCAGAACACTGAAGTTTACTGTTGAGCTCTCCAAGTGTCCTGATGCTGTTCAGTAATCCAGGTAGATACATGTAACAAGGTTAAGTAATCCAGGTAGATACATGCAACAAGGTTCAGTAATCCAGGTAGATACATGTAACAAGGTTAAATCAGGTCCTCTGGACGGATTCTTTGCTGAAATGCATTTTGGGGTTTAAATGCCACTGGGACGTTATATTTAGAAAGTAACGATTCAACAAAGAAGAACCGTCCAGAGGACCCGATCTATTCACGTAACTTCAAAGAAGTGTGTGAAAATAAACTTTCTTTCAGATAAAGAGCTGTATGGACAGAGACTTTAAGCTGTTTGGTGAAATAATGCAGTTTAATATGGTGGATGGTATTTACCTCCTCACAGCCAGACCTCCCAGCAGCTTGTAGCGCAGAGACTCAGCCTGAGCGATGGCACAAAGACCACGAGTGGCAACCTTTTCAGCATACAACTAAAAAATAAAATACACTTTTAACACTAATCATACTTCCAACAACAAACCTACACATCACACCAACACCGAGTTTAAACCCCTCGGAGTAAAATGCTCAATCTGATCTGTGGTCTGCAGCTAAAATCTTGTTTTTATTGAAAACGCACCACAAATCATTTGATTCTCGACCCTTCTCAGACAAATGCCTCTGTGTCTTCAAGTTCAACGGACTCCATGGTCTGAGGAACCGGGGCAGAACCACAGAACGTGGTTCTGAACCGGCAACCTTCAGAACCAGGTTTAGTCCTGTTCCGTCTCGTCATCGTATCATCACTGAAGGGGAATCAGATGATGCTCTGGTCCTTACACAGCGAGTTAAACCCCAACTGTGAATATGACAGAAAACTAAAATCTGGGTGATTTATGCTGGTTTGTGCAAAAAAAAAACCTTCATTCTCTGTTGATAAAAGTAATAGTTGATAAAAGTAATAGAATTCATTAGTTACAACACCTGGGATCCTCCCCTATTTTATATATAAAAAGAAACAAAGCGATGACCGGCCCAGTAAAAAAAAAAAAAAAGATTGAACCTTCTGGTTGTCTTACCTCCATGCTGCCCTCAGGGAACCCAAACCTCTTCTGAACCACAGCGGTCAGCTCTCTGATCCGACGGCCCTTCTCTCCCAGAACATTCTGGGTTCTGAAGAATTAAAAAAAGAGCGAGAATTTTTTAGGATTACACCTCAGCTGCCCAAAATGTCCAACTGCACGGTTCTGTTAAGGATCATTTTTATCCTGTTGACAAAATGACACCAAACATGAGTTTAGTAACTCGTGCTGACAGAGCAGAAACTTTTAGCTTTAATCAAATTGTTATTATTCTGTCTGCACTTTACAAACCTGACAGCCGCATGCAACAAAGACGATCAGCAGCACCTTTACATCGAACGTAGAGTTCTGATCGTTTAGTTGTGACGCTGTCCTTGTGGATCAGCACATCTTTTGTTAAAGTTTACTTAGCGTTGATAGAATTTAGTTTTGAATCGAGCTTAAAGGGGACCACATATTCAAAATTCACTTTTTAATGGTTTTTTTTACTCAACTTTGGGTATTTACTTCATAAAAAAACAGTCCTAAGGCCAAAAAAATGCACCCAGTGGTTTATTTACTCTAAGTAGATTTATTTATCTTTGATAAATACACTTCGTTTCCCACTTCCTGCGGTTTGTGACGTCACAAACCGCAGCCAACCACCTCAAACCTGAGTCCAGCCCCTCACCTAGCAACCCCTGGTGATGCTCCACCCACTTCAGTATAAAACACGTCACGGTTGCCGAGACGTTGAAACTGTGCACACACACACACTCTCGCGGGGCGACAGTCTGTAACGTACAAGCACCACTGATCGATATACTTTTCAGATTAGCAACTTATTTAGTTTAAGAATACTTTTCAGATTAGCAACTTATTTAGTTTAAGAATACTTTTCACTTCATCAAAATCTAATCAAAACTTCAGTGTTCTAAATGTAGGTGGTTGTATTTGTTTCTTATATGATGGACTGCTATTAGCATAACTGTCAGGTTAGCCTAGAGGTAATGAATTGGACTGTCACCCGAAGGACCGGGGTTCGCTTCCCGGTCACGGCATTTTTTTTAAGCCTTTTGTTTGTTTCGGAGAGATTTCATGTGTACAGCACTTTGTTGCAGCTGTGGTTGTTTTAAATGGCTTTATAAATAAAGTATAATTGTTATTTTTACGTTTTAGTTCAATTTTTAGCGATCGCTCTCAACACGCAGCCGGGAGAAATAAAACGAGCAGACCGCCGGCGAAGACACCATCTGCGTGCGGGAGCTGCTCGGAGCTGCTGGCTTGAGGTCCGGGGGTCCGGTCAGAGGTTGCCTCATGCGGATAAATTAACTGGAGACACTCGGTGAACTTTGTTTGTGTGTGGACTGAAGCAGCGATCGCTCCCAAAAGCGCCGCATGCAACGAGCGGAGCTAGCACCGTCCGCTCGGAGGAGGAAAAGCTATCATTAGCCTCGGAGGTGGGCTAATGCTAAAAAAAAGAAGCTGCAAATGGCGGCGCGCTGACAGCTTTCGGTAAGTTATCTTAAGCTAGCACTAACAGTAAGTCAAATGAGTAATAAAAAAAGAGCTAATTTTAAAACAACAACATATTAGAGATACTGGCTTTTACAGAGGGCGTAGTTAATGTAAACAGATCTTTGTAGGGCGTGGCTTTCAGACCTCATTATCATAAACAGGTCGTTTTGAACGGAAGTGAAATTTGGCAGAATTAGAAAGGGGATATTTTATTATCTAAGCATTATTTTGTGTATAAAATTGAATGAAAATGGTCTGGAAAGCCCACAGATGCACCACAAAAAATTATATGACCTACATTTGGTCCCCTTTAAATTCTCACGTACGCCAAACTCTCAGCAGCTTAATGAATAAATAATTGGAGTTAGACATTTAATTTAGAGAAAACAAAATGAGTTGCAACTCATCAAGAAGACAACTACCGTAATTGTTTAAGGTGTTTTCTTGTTAAATTTCAAGAAACGAGCAGCGTTCCTTCTTTTTTTCCCTCCCCGTGTGTGCTCCCTGAGCACCGAGGCAGTGAATACTTTTGAAATACAGCTGATTTGACCGTTAAAGTCCTTTTTATTAAGCAAAGACTGTAAAGCAGAGCAAACGGGTATTTATCTTGTTAAAATTTCAAAGAACTGAACAGCGGCTCAATCTGCACGTGCTCGATTACGCAAATCGGGTTTTTAAATACAGCTGATTTGACCATCAAAGTGCATTTATTAAGCAAAAGTTGCACTGAGACACACTTACTATAATTCTAAGCAAACAAATGTTTAAGTGTTAATCTTGTTGGACTGATGCCGCCTGTATTGCTTAAATTACTTACATTACTGTACTTCGTACAAGCATGTTTCTACCTTCAAATATCCTAAACCCCACACCAACTCAAACATGTCTTTACTTACGTCACATCGCTGCGTCACGAGGAGGAACCTGGACAAACAGCAGAGGGTCAAACGTGAGAAAGTTCAACCAAAACCATGAAAACATTCTCAGAGAGCAGCAGATTGTTCAGACAGGCAGCTGTCACTCACACTTCAGAGCAGTTGAACATTTCAGCCATTCATCATAACTCTTAAAACACCTGGTCACATAAATAAAACTTGACTTACCCAGAAGGCCAGAGCTCACCTCCAGCACCTGGAAGACAAACTGAATGTTTAAGACCAGCAACTGTTCAATGGATTCAAGACATTTTACATATTCCACTTGTCACTTCTCATTAGTAACACTGCTACAGAGGGTTGGCAGCAGTGGGTTGCAAGAGAAATAATTACTCTTTGCACTGTATGAGCTCTGTGGTCCACTGGACAGAACCAGAACTCAAACTGTGCCGACAAAATGGGGCGTTCTGTAAACGTCTCTATAATGAATGTTTTATTACATTTATTTTTTACATCCCATCATCAGAGTTGCAGCACAAAAGGCTGGACTGTGATGTTCTGCAACAAAGATCTGACAATTGTCCCCAAAAGCTTTAAGTGAACTTCAGCCTTTTCTACATGGACTCAATTCAGACGGGTTCAGAGGTTTTCCACTGGGTGATTCTACTCACTTCCAGCTCAGTTATTGGGACCAAGCAGCCGAGATTCCAGGCAAGCCCAGGCTCATTTCACACTTGCAGCTAGAGGCCAGGTAGTTGAGATGAATCCTGAATCAACTGCATTTTATACAGCTGCACAGACTTGATTTAATAATAATAATAATAATAATTAATTCAATTTATAACGCACTTTTCATTACTGAAAATCTCAAAGTGCTACACATATATTGAATGCTACACACATTCATAAACCGGTGGCGGCAGACTACCATGCAAGGTGCTTTCCAGTCCTACCGGGAGCAACTCAGGGTTAAGTGTCTTGCCCAAGGACACAACGACACATGGTGCGGGTCCCGGGAGTCGAACCGCCAACTTTCCGATCGGGAGACGACTGCCATTACCACTACACCACACGCCACCACCACCACACGCCTGTTCTGGCTCCTGTGAATCAGATTTAAAAAGGTATTGTGACATGATGTCGGAACTATGTATAAAGTGGCACAACATATATATCTTGTATCATTCAACTATGTTTGCTTTTGCAAACAAAATGACAAATACTGTATATGAAAATTTGATTCAGTTATTTTAAATTTGGCGCCGTGTTTCGTCACGGGAAATCCGGGTACCGTATTTTCCGGTGTATAGGTCGCACTTTTTATGGTTTTTTTCAAGGCCTGCGACCTATACACCAGTGCGACCTATTTATGGATTTTTCCATATTTTTAGACCAATTTTTGCCTCAGTTATGACCCTTTTTCACTTTGGCAGAAAATGGTGCAGTACCACTTTCGGCCGCTAGGGGGCAGTGCAGTACCAGTTTCGGCCGCTAGGGAACACTTCCAGAGGAGTACACCGACCGTTTCCAGCTCATGTGTCCGAAAAAAAGCTCCTCTGCTCGGACTGACTCTGTCGGCCTCCTGGTCTGGATGTAACTTCTTTAGCTCTGTGTTTCTTAGCTGTTTGTTTGCAAGATAAGTCAAGAACCACTCAGCGGATTTTTCTGAAACTTACAGAATGTAATCACAGTGTGGACGTTTACAAGTGAGTAGCTTTATTTGATATTTGAGATTTTTTTTTTAAACTGATCTTTTTGTAGCATTTAGTTTCTATTAGCTTCTGGTGTTAGCTTCTGTTTACGTTATAAATAGCTTCAAAACCACTCGGTGTATATTTTTTCTGCTTACAGAGTGTAATTGTAAGGCTTTAATGTACGTAACTATGGTCTGGAGAAAACATTTGACATAAAATTCCGATTTTTTATTCGTGTCAGAGGCAGACTCGTCTCGTGTTAGCTTCTGTTTATGTTTATGTTGTACTTAATTAACTATGTCCTGGAGAAAACATTTGAGATGAGATTCGATTTTTTATTCGTGTTTTCATAGACGGACTCGTCTC
>JBBPBX010084285.1:0-15337 GCA_038048925.1 Garcialebias charrua
TATATATATATACATAGAAAAAAAATATATATACATATATATACAATATATATATATATATACATGGAAAAAAATTAATAGAGAATGAAATTACAGAAACAATAACACACTAAAAGTAATACAAAAAATTAAAAGCATTGAAAATGAAAACACAGGACAAAATATACTACATCAGCTCACAAAGTGTGAAACACCAGAGAAAACAGATTAGTGTTTAGCATGGATTTGAACACAGGAAGGAAGGTGGCCTGCCTAATGTTGGGGGACAGGTTGCTCCAGAGTTTGGGGACGATGACTGAAAACGCCCAATCTCCTCTGAGCTTCGGTCTAGTTTTTGGAACAGCCAAAGGCAGCTGATCGGATGATCTCATTATCTCAGGGCCCAGAGAGGGAACATATGGTTCCAGAAGCTCAGAGAGGTAGAGGGGTGCGAGGCCATTTAGGCACTTATAGGTATGTCCATCCATCCATCCATCCATCCATCCATCCATCCATCCATCCATCCATTCATCCATCCATCAATCCATTTTCTACCGCTTATCCGGGATAAGATTGTGGGGGTGGCAGCCTAAGCAGGGAGGCCCAGACTTCCCTCTCCCCAGCCACTTGGGCCAGCTCCTCTGGGGGAATCCCAAGGCGTTCCAAGGCCAGCTGAGAAACATAGTACCTCCAGCGTGTCCTGGGTCTTCCTCCTGGCCTCCTCCTGGTGGGACGTGTCCGGAACACCATAGGGAGGTGTCCAGGAGGCATCCTGACCAGATGCCCGAGCCACCTCAGCTGGCTCCTCTGAACATGGAGGAGCAGCAGCTCTACTCTGAGTCCTTCAAGGATTATCAAGCTTCTCGCCCTATCTCTATTGCAGAGCCTAGACACCCTGCGGAGAAAACTCATTTTGGCCGCTTGTATCCACGATCTTGTTCTTTTGGTCACAACCCAAGGCTCATGACCATAGATGAGGGTAGGAACGTAGATCGACCAGTAAATTGAGAGCTTTGCATTTTTGCTCAGCTCTCTCTTCACCACAACAGACTGGTGTAATGCCTGCTCAACTGTAGAAGCAGCACCTATCTGTCTATGGATCTCCTGCTCCATTTTTCCTTCAATCGTGAACAAGACCCTGAGACACTTAAACTACTCCACTTCGAGAAGGACCTCCACCCCGACCTAAAGAAGGCACTCTACCCTTTTCCGGATCAAGACCATGGCCTCAGATTTGGAGGAACTGATCTTCATCCCGGCCGTGTCCCACTCGGCTGTGAACCGTTCAAGTGAAAGCTGTAGATCACGACTTGATGAAGTCAACATGACCACAACATCAACTGCTAAAGCAGTGATACAATCCTAAGGTCACTGAAACAGATCCCCTCAACACCTTTGTTGCACCTGTAAATTCTGTCCATAAAACTTATGAACAGAATTGGTGATAAAGGGAAACCTTGGCGTAGTCCAACTCTTATCGGGAACTAGCCTGACTTAGTGCCGGCAATGTGGACCAAGCTCTGACACCGGTCATACAGAAACCTAACTGCCAGTATCAAAAGGACTGGTAACCAATACTCTTGGAGTATCCCCGAGAGGCTGTTTTGTTTCAATATGTCATTGTATTTAGCTGAAATAACAATAAAACCTCTCTCACTCAGATTCTAATTGTACAGGGTTAGGGTTAGGGTTAGGGTTAACCCTAAACCTAACCCTAACCCTAACCCAGGACCAGTGATGGCATAGTTACATTGAAAAAGTAACTTAGTTAAGTTACTGATTAGTCCTTGGGAAAAGTAACTTAGTTAAGTTACTGATTACTTGATTTGGAAAGTAACTAAGTTAGATTACTAAGTTACTTTATTAGTTACTTTCAGCAGCCGCTGACAAGAACCCTCTGTCACAATACATAAAAAATTTAAATGTTTTAATAAAATAATTACTAATAAATATTCAAAAAACAAAATACAGTAGTCTTTCTTGACTTCACTAAACAAATAATATTTTTACAAAAAAGACTTATAAAATGTTTATTTTGAAAATGTGTCAAGTAAACAATACGTTTGTATGAAAATAAATAAAAGCATGAGCCACTGGCCAAAAGGATGGTCCAGCACAGAAGATCAACATCATCAGGTCAGGACTCTGCAGTCTACACTCATCTCCAGGCCAGCGGTCACTCTTTCAGGGATGAAGATGTTCACATCCTTGATAGAGAGGAACGATGGTTTGAGAGAGGAGTAAAGGAGGCCATCTTTGTGAAAAGAAACCATCCATCATTAAACAGAGGTGGAGGCCTCTGGGTTCAACTGTCCCCCTCTTACAATGCTGTTATTGCTAGTATCACTCAGCCCTCTGTGAATAACAAACAACCATCAGGGTGCTGCTAACTATCCATTGTTAGGCTGATGGTCCGTGAGCAGCTGGTTTCAGCTGTCAGCAGCAAACTGGTTCATCCACTGTGAGAGGGTGCTACAGTATTTATAAGATTGAAATGAATACAGCATCTCAGACTGAGGAAGTCTTATGGACAAAAGATAAAACGTTTCTACAATTTTTTTTGTTCTGTTTTGTTTTTTGAATGTCCAGAGGACCAGACTTAGCATTTTTAGATTTTTCTACCTGGATTATTGAGCATGCATCAGGGTCATCATCACACGCTTCTTAGCTGCAGGTGGATGTCCCTCAAGAGGAAAAAGACAGCTGCTTCCTCTGTCTCAGACTGGAAATAACACAAACATGTAAAAAAATAAAAAATAGTTAATAAGATTATCATTTTAAATTAAAAAGGTTAATTATTAATAAAAGAACAATACCTCTTCTTGTGGTTGGATCTCTCGGTCATCATCAGGGCAGGGATTTATTCAGCTCCAGGACTTGTTGACATCAGTTTTTTCATAAAGTGATTAACTTTTTGGCTGGTGTTGACATGATGATGGACGTGATGGAAGACGTTTTAGAGACGCTCAGTTAATTTAAAGCCTGCACAGCAACAACAACATTTCAGACGTAGATCCAGAGCTTTAAAATGTCCTACAGTTTGTGTTATTGACTGATCTGACCTACCTGAAGGCTGTTTTAATGCTGCTGCTGCTCTGTTAGCAGTGTTTACAAGCTGCTCCTCGTTCACGTTCGGATCACGTCGTTAAGTCCGTTCAAGTTAGACGTGTTGTCTGCTGCAGATCCAGTCTCCGTGAAACAAAGTCCACACACCGTTTTGGATGTGCGCTCGTGTTTTTAACAAGTCACAACGTTCCCAAACAAACAGGAGACCGCAGCGAGATGCTAAACCTAGCTTAATGCTAACGTGTGCTACAGACAATAACACCGGGCGGTCGCATAGACTGACGTCACTCCTGTCTTTTTTTTTCTCGCTCCCCCCGAGACGCATTGGCGAAATAAAATTAAATTACAGTACTACAGAAAATGACAAATAACTAAGTAACGCACAATAATGTGGAAAAAGTAACTTTAATCTGATTACTGCAGTTTGAAAAGCAACGCGTTAGATTACTAGTTACTGAAAAAAGTGGTCCGACCAGAGTAACGCGTTACTTTGTAACGCGTTACTGACATCACTGCCCAGGACCAACACAGAGCATTTCCCATAATCGGCAACCATTAACATATTTTTGTGGACTTTTACTAATGCCGTTTCAGTGGAATGGTGTTTTAGAAAACCAGACTGAAAGGGATCAGAGATCTGTAGCTGACAGAACCAGGATCTGAGTTGGATTTCTACAACTTTTTCAAGTACTGTAATTAGTAAATTACTTTGAAAAAATAAGAGAAAAGGCAGTTTAGTTATCGGACAGAAGTTAGAAAAGGAGCCAGAGTCAAGATTAGGTTTCTTTAAGAGAGGGGTCACTTCTGCTGTTTTAAAATATAATGGGACAAACCCTTAGTTCAGGAAGTTGTTATGGTAATCATCGCCAACACTGTTGAGTCAATACAGGTTAGAGTCTGAACAAGCAAAGAGCTGGGTAATATTTCCAATGAACAAGTAGAGAGTTTCATTTTGCCAACTAATGAGGTCAGGTCATTTAATGAAATCGGAACAAAAGAAGAAAATGGCAAAACACTGAGGCTCTTCAAGAAAGGTAGCAAAGCTACGAGATATATTTGATTTCAGGTCCATCAACTTCTTTATGAAAAAAACTGAGGAACATGTTACAGTCATTGTTTGAAGTTAATGAAGCATGGTGTGCTGGAGGAGATACAATACTGCTGATAGTATTAAATAACACTTTAGGATTGTTTTTGTTCTGGTGAAGGATATTGCTAAAATAAGATGACCTGGCATCACATTATGTCACATTGTTGATATTGTATGTATGTAGACTGTTGATTTTCTTTTTTTGCATAGTGTTGTTCTGTTTTTTCTGTTGACTTGTTGTTAACTCCTTTATTTCTCTTCACTCTTTGTTAGAAATCAGGTCTCTCTTGCAAATGAGTCCACGTGGCTCAACGAGACTAACCTGTATAAATAAAGGTTGAAAGATTCACTAACTGCCTTGTTATAAGCTTCACGGACCTCTTTAAAATATTCCCGGTGGGCAACCAAACCAGTCCTCTTCCACAGGCATTCTGTTTTCAGACAAGAGCGCCTGAGTTCTCGAGTTTGATTAGTTAACCAAGGTGAACAGGGGTAAACGGGCCCACAGCGGGTTCGTTAGGAGTAACACTGTCCAGAATAGCAAGGCAGTGATAATTAGGAGTCAGCCAGAAGCTCCACATCATCATCATCATACGGGTAATTGTATGCTGGAAAATGCAGGCGTAAAAGCCCCTTTGTTTCACCCCCCAAAACGGGGTCATATTGACCTCCAGATGCAAGAAAAGAGCCACTTGCATCATGAAAGACCCCACTCACCCAGCACACTCACTCTTTGCTCCACTCCCCTCAGGACGGAGGTTGAGGAGCATTAAATGTAGAACCACTAGACTGAGGAACAGCTTCTACCCTGAGGCTGTTAGACTCATGAATAAATAAATAATAAGAATAAACATTGCAAAATATCACATCATGCTGATCTGGTTTCTTGTTGCTGTGTTCATCTGTGACCATCTGCTCATACAGACTCGTGTTCGTGCTGCTGTTTATAATGATGTTTTTCTACTACATTAGGGCTTAGTGTATTACTAGCTGATGTTTTTCTTAGTTAATCCTAGGTGTTATTACTGTTTTTCTCTTGCATGTTGTTGGATGTAACTGGGACCCTGTGTATATAATCTCATTTCATCACATGTACCACATGTGGTGCAAATGACAATAAAGACTCTCTGACTCTGATAACAGTACAAAAAATGCTAGTCATATATGTTAAATACAGTTAGGAAAATGATAACTCTAAAACTGTTTGTTTGCATCATCCATCTGACAGCATGCATTGCATAGCACTTTGGTTGGTCTTGCTGCTGTTTTGAGTGCTTTATAAAAAAAGTGGTATGGTATGGTATGATATTGTATGTTATAGTACAGGGGTCACAAACCTTTATGAGACTAAGCTATTTCAGAGGGACTGAGTGACACAAAGGGCTACTTGTTTGATCCAAACAAATTTGCACGGCTCACTTTTAATTATAGTATTAATAATACAGTAATACATTTACAGACATGTGACTATATGACTGCCTAATCACATCAATCTGATCTGTATTATTAAAAACTCCCCACACTGATTACCAGTAAGGATTTAGCATGACAAATACATATGATCAATTATTATTGATAATCCTCAGTTTGAATCCCTTTTTAGGCTCTTCTGAGCGACTGTAAATTTTCTCTGGATGTCTCTTTGTCTGTGTCTCTGTGACAGATTGGAGACCTGTCCTGTGTGCCCCCCCTGCCTTCACCCAAAAGCAAATTCCATTCCATTTCACTCCCATTGTTAAACAAAGTTGTTGGTGACATAAAACCCTCCCCTACTGATCCCAAAAGCATGTGTGATAACATAACACCCATAGGGGGAGGAATAGAGAAAAGCAGTGGGGGGAGATTCAGCATACCCACTCATGGGAGGAGTTAATTTCAGACTGCAGTAGCAGACTGGGGCTGTAGAGGGACTCAGAGAGCAAATCTGTGTAAGATGTCAGGTGCTCAAAACTCGTTTTACATCAAAAGTGAGGACCGTCACAGAAAATTGAGAGTAGCATCTATAAGGGTAGTAGAGCTTGTTTCCATTGAAAACAAAGTGAGGACCGAGAAAAAGTCCTCACTTCCCAAAAGGTCCTCACTCCGTTGGTTAAAAACTCATGATAGTCCTCAGTCCGTAGCAAAAACAGGAACACACACACACACACACACACACACACACACACACACACACACACACACACACACACACACACACACACACACACACACACAATGTGTGTGTGTGTGTCACTTCATTATTGTTTGAGTCAGGATTTTAAATGTATTATAGCATTTGTGTGTTTGTGTCATTAAACATTTGGGATGTTATTCACAAAATAATTACAATAAAATAAATCAGTTGACATAAATAGAACCCCCTAATAATAAATCTATAAGTGCCTTTAAGCCAATGTTTGTGCTTTAAAAGTATATATTTCTTTAGAAAAAGCTCTAAAATTATATTTAAAATTCATTTTAAAACTATTATTATATGTTTAGTTCCCCTGAAAAATAAAAATATAGATTGACTTGCATTAGCAATAAATAAGAGTCATTTCTATTATTTACCCTGATGCATGCTCAATAATCCAGGTAGAAAAATCTAAAAAAGCTAAGTCTGGTCCTCTGGACATTCAAAAAATAAAACAAAACAAAAAAACTGTAGAAACGTTTCGTCTTTCGTCCGAAAGACTTCATCAGACTGAGCTGCTGTATTCAGCTCAGTCTTATAAATAGCACCCTCCCTCAGTGGATCAACCACCAGTTGGCTGATGACAGCTGAAACCAGCTGCTCACATGATCAAGGAGGACCATCAGCCTAATGATGGATTGTTAGCACCCTGATGGTTGTTTGCTATTCACAGAGGACTGAGTGATACTAGCAATAACAGCATTGTAAGAGGGGGACAGTTGAACCCGGAGGCCTCCACCTCTGTTTAAGGATGGACGGTTTCTTTTCACAAAGATGGCCTCCTTTACTCCTCTCTCAAACCATTGTTCCTCTCTATCAAGGATGTGAACATCTTCATCCCTGAAAGAGTGACTGGCCTGGAGATGAGTGTAGACCGCAGAGTCCTGACCTGATGATGTTGATCTTCTGTGCTGGGCCATCCTTTTGGCCAGTGGCTGTTTAGTTTCCCCGATATAAGACTGATCACAGCCCTCCTGACACTGAACAGCATACACAATATTACTCTGTTTGTGCCGGGGGACTGGATCTTTGGGATGAACCAGTCTTTGCCGTAATGTATTTTGGGTTTAAAAGCCACTGGGACGTTGTGTTTAGAAAATAAACGTCTCAATGTCTCTGAAACTCCCGCAACATACGGAATGACCACTGGTCTGGGTCTGGGTTCCTTCTTTTCACCTGATGGCTGGCTGGAGTCCTGTTTGGGTTTCTTCTCTGCTTTCAGGAAGGCCCAGTTAGGATATCCACATTTCCCTAGAGCCTGTTTTGTGTGTGATTTCTCCTTCTGTCTGGCTCCTAAGTTAGTGGGGACGCTGTCTGCTCTGTGATACAGAGTCACCCTCTGGAGCACAAGTTAGGAGTGATCAGGACTCTGTATCACACACATGATTGAGGAGTTAATGAATGAATGAAGAGAATTGAGGAGTTAATGAATGAAGAGAATGAAAGATAAAGAAGAGTAGAGGTCATAGAAACTGTGGACCCGGAAGTGGGAAAGATTAGTTAGGGTGAAATCCAAAACAATCTGAAAAGAATGAAGATAGGTAAGGCAGTAGGACCTGATGACATACCAGAGGAGGTTTGGAAATGTCTTGGAGAGATGGCAGTGAGGTTTTTGACTCAAATATTCAATGACATATTTGAGGGTGAGAAAATGCCTGAGGAATGGAGAAGAAGTGTGCTGGTGCCCATTTTTAAGAACAAGGATGATGTACAGAGTTGTAGCAACTACAGGGGAATTAAGTTGATGAGCCACACAATGAAGATCTGGGAGAGAGTTGTGGAAGCAAGACTTGGACAAGAGGTGACTATATGTGAGCAGCAGTATGGCTTCATGCCAAGAAAGAGCACCACAGATGCCATCTTTGCTTTGAGGATGTTGATAGAGAAGTACAGAGAGGGTCTAAAAGAACTCCACTATGTCTTTGTGAATTTAGAAAAAGCATTTGACAGAGTGCCAAGAGAGGAGGTGTGGTATTGCATGAGGACATCTGGAGTGGCAGAAAAGTATGTTAGACTGGTACAGGACATGTATGAGGACTGTAGGACAGTGGTGAGATGTGCTACAGGAGTGACAGATGGCTTTAAAGTGGAAGTGGGATTGCATCAAGGATCGGCTCTGAGCCCCTTCTTGTTTGCTCTGGTGATGGACCGACTAACAGATGAGGTCAGGCAGGAATCCCCATGGACTATGATGTTTGCAGATGACATTGTGATCTGTGGTGAGAACAGGGAACAGGTGGAAGAGAACTTGGAGAGGTGGAGGTATGCACTTGAAAGAAGAGGAATGAAAGTCAGCCGTAGTAAGACAGAGTACATGTGTGTGAATGAGAGGGAGGCAGGTGGAACAGTGAGGCTACAAGGAGCAGAGGTCACAAAGGTGCAGGACTTCAAGTACTTGGGGTCCACTATACAGGAAAATGGGGAATGTGGTAAATGAAAAAGAGAGTCCAGGTAGGATGGAGTAGATGGAGAAAAGTTTTTGGAGCAATTTGTGACAAAAAGGTGTCAGCAAAGGTCAAAGGAAAAGTATACAAGACAGTGGTGAGACCAGCTATATTATTGTATGGTCTTTAGACAGTGGCATTGCCAAAAAGACAGGAGAAAGAACTGGAAGTGGTAGAAATGAAGATGCTGAGGTTCTTCTTAGGAGTGACAAGGATGGATAAGATTATGAATGAGATCATCAGAGGTACAGCACAGGTTGAACAACTGGGAGATAAAGTTAGAGATGCCAGACTGAGATGGTTTGGACATGTCTAGAGGAGGGACAGTGGGTATATTGGTAGAAGGATATTAGAAATGCAGCTGCCAGGAAAAAGACAAAGAGGAAGGCCAAAGAGGAGATATATGGATGCAGTTAGAGAGGACATGAAAGTAGTTGGAGTGAGGAGAGAGGATGCAGAGGACATAGTGAGATGGAGCAGGATGACTTGCTGTGGCAACCCCTGAAGAGGTAAAAGCCGAAAGAAGAAGAAGAAGGTCCGCTACAGTCTCCCCACCTTCATTCGGCTCGTTGCTTGGAACCATCATACCAGCTGCACCACCCTGGCAAAATGCAGTTAATTTGACCATTAAAGTGCATTTATTTAGCAAATGTTAGACTGAGACACATTTACTATAATTTCGAGCAAACAAATAATTGTTTTTAAGTGTTAATCTTGTTAAATTCTTGTTAAAGTCCTCCCGTACATGCTCCCGCGGCCACAATTTGCCAGCGAATCAATTTTTGGCACACCACCGACACATTTCCAGGTTCGGCCCACATTTACGGGTTGTCAGCTGTGAAGTGTAACAAACGCGACGCATCAGTGGTGACGCATACTAGATGCAACGTATACAGCGAAGCAACATATTGATGGACTTCTCCATTTTATTAGACAAATATGGACTGATGCGACTTGTAGGGCAGTGCAACGTGTCTGGAAAACATGGTAGTCAGTCATACTGTCATGACTCCCTTAGCAACCTTACAAGAACAAAGATCTACAGTAGTCTACTATTGCATGGCCACGATGAAAGCCACACTGCTCCTCCTGAATCAGATATATAAAACACTAACAAACCAACATGGACTTTAACTGGATAACCATATCCTTTAAATAACCATCTGATGAGGGCAGCAGTGCAAAAGTTTATAAAATATCCTTCCATTAGACATTTGAAAATATTTGAGCGGATTATAAAACAGAAAAATCTGCTGTGAGTTTGACTCCCCTGCAGAATTTATTTCTGATTTATAAAGTGAGAATAATGAGGCTTCTATATGCTGAAGGTAAGATACTGACTGCTGATAACAACTTCACATAAGCTAACATCAAAAAAGTATGAACTAGTTTAATAATACGGAAGTCTGATGGCTACCTTTGACCAAACAGGTTGGAGAGTCTCCCGTAGATTAACTTGCTCTTGGGGTACTTTGGAGACATCAGGAGTTCCTGAAACAAGAAACAGTCAAATACTAAACAGTGACAGATAGAAGCAGTTAGCACTAAAGAAGTGGGACTATTTTATTTGGAGAACCTTGAACTTTGCTTCTAAACATTGTGTGAATATAGTGACATCATCACACTCTAAGTAGAACATTTCATTATAAAATGTTCCAAATTGATATAAATGTAAATTGCAAATGTGTAAAAATTATTAAAGATGTTAAAATGGATGAAAGTTCAGTCATATTAATCCCAACTTTCAATGACCCCTTTCAAAGATGGTTTTCTGTCCGAGTGTTGGGGTTTCTCATTTGTTCGACCATAATCCTTTTCAGAGTCAGAGTCAGAGTCAGAGAGAATTTATTGTCATTTGCACCGCATGTAGTACATGTGTTGAAAACGAGATTATGTACACAGGGTCCCAGTTACATCCAACAACAAATGCAAGAGAAAAACAATAATAACATCTAGGATTAACTAAGAGAGACATCAGCTAGTAATACACTAAGCCCTAATGTAGTAGAAAAACATCATTATAAACAGCAGCACGAACATGAGCAGATGGTCACAGATGAACGCAGATAGTCACAGATGAACGCAGCAACAAGAAACAGATCAGTATCAGCATGATGTGACATTTTGCAGTGTTTATTCTTATTATTTATTTATTCATGAGTCTGACAGCCTCAGGGTAGAAGCTGTTCCTCAGTCTAGTGGTTCTACATTTGATGCTCCTCAACCTCCGTCCCGAGGGGAGTGGTGCAAAGAGTGAGTGTGCTGGGTGAGTGAGGTCTTTCATGATGCAGGTGGCTCTTTTTCTGCATCTGGAGGTGTAGATGTCTGTGATGGTGGGGAGACTGACTCCCACAGACTTCTGTGCAGCCTTCACCACTCTTTGTAGAGCTTTCCTCTCTGCAACTGTGCAGCCTCCATGCCACACGTTGATGCTGGAGCACAGGACGCTCTCCACTGCACACCTGTAGAACGAGGTGAGGACTGAGCTTCTCAGACCGGCTCGTCTCAGCCGTCTGAGGAAGTAGAGTCTCTGATGACCTTTCTTGATCAGGCTGGTGGTGTTATTGCTCCAGCTGAGGTTATCATTCAAGTGTACACCCAGGTACTTGTAACTGGAGACCACCTCCACCGCAGATCCACCTATATACAGTGGGGTGTGGGTGTGTTTGTTCCTTCTGAAGTCCACAATCATCTCCTTCGTCTTCTTCACATTCATGTGAAGGTTGTTCTCTTTGCACCAGCTCTCCAGATGTTCCACCTCCTGTCTGTAGCTGGATTCATCATTATCTGTGATGCATCCCACCACAGCTGTATCATCTGCAAACTTAACAATATGACAGCCTGGATGTGTGGCTGTACAATCATATGTGAGCAGAGTGAACAGAAGAGGGCTCAGCACACATCCTTGAGGAGAGCCAGTGCTGAGGGTGATGGTGGAGGAGGAGAAGTTGTGGATCTTCACGGACTGTGGTCTGTTTGTTAAGAAGTCTAAGACCCAGTTACAAATAGAGGGGCTTAGTCCAAGTGTGGATAGTTTGTCTATCAGAGTTTGGGGGATCATGGTGTTGAAGGCAGATGTGAAGTCCACAAAGAGCAGACGCACGTATGAGTCCTTCTGATCCAGGTGGGTGAGAGCAGTGTGGACCACAGAGGAGATGGCGTCCTCTGTTGATCGGTTCTCACGGTATGCATATTGATGAGGGTCCTCGCTGATGTTGACGGCTGTCTTGATGTGGGACATGACCAGTTTCTCAAAACATTTAGCGACTATCGGGGTGAGAGCCACCGGTCTATAGTCATTCAGACCAGTCACTGTGGAGCTTTTTGGGACTGGGATGATGGTGGCAGTCTTCAGGCAGGTGGGAACTGACTCCAGTGAAAGTGAGGTGGTGAAGATGTCAGCCAGCACCTCACAGAGCTGGTCCGCACATTCCTTCAGAACTTTCCCTGGGATGTTGTCTGGACCCGTAGCTTTATGAGGGTTGATCCTTCTGAGACTACCTCTCACTTCTGCTGCGGTCACTTTGAGGTGCTCCTCGTCTGGTGATGAGTTGAGTCTGGTGCTAGTTGGTCTGTTTGGATCATCAAAACGTGCATAAAACTTATTGAGGGCATCAGGCAGGGATGGGTCCCTGGGGCATTGTTTGCTTTTGCCCTTGTAGTCTGTTAAGCATTTGATGCCCTGCCACATGCTCCGTGGATCATGTGAGGTGAACTGTCCCTCGATCCTCTGTGCATACGCGGCTTTGGCCTTCTTTATGCCATCATCCAGTTCTCTCCTGCACTTTCTCAACTCCTCAGTATCTTTAGACTTGAATGCAGTGTCCCTGGCTGCCAGCAGGGTGCGGACATCCTTATTTAGCCAGGGTTTTTGATTGGGGTAAAATTTAACACACTTTCTTATGGATACATTTTCAGCACATGTACTGATGTAACCCAGGACTGAG
Source organism: Garcialebias charrua (assembly GCA_038048925.1). Taxonomy (NCBI): domain Eukaryota; kingdom Metazoa; phylum Chordata; class Actinopteri; order Cyprinodontiformes; family Rivulidae; genus Garcialebias; species Garcialebias charrua. The sequence continues at coordinate 12,700 of JBBPBX010084285.1, forward strand.
GAAGCATAAAGTTCCAGGTCAACTGAACTTCCATTCGTAGCTGCCTCTTTGAAGACAGACCAGTTTGTGTTTTCAAAGCAGTCTCTTAGCATGGGGGAACTATCTTGGCGCCACGATGTGATCACTCTTTGTTCCGGCTTCGAACGTCTGAGTGGGGGTAGCTGTCTAGGGACCAATAGCAGGGAGCGATGGTCGGAAGCCCCGAGCGGTGGGCGTGGCTTCGCCGTGTACGCCCCCTTCACATTCGTGTAGACCTGGTCTAGTGTCTTATTTCCTCGTGTTGCTGTGAAAACGTGCTGATTGAAGGTTGGAAGAATGATTTTGTTATGAATGGGGTATTTTCTCCCATTTTATGTGAAGTTTGACTACAATGTATGATCTACTGCTGTCAGAGATCATAGCACACTATTGCCCCTATCGGTACAGCACAGATCTACTTGGCTTGGCACCATACATGCTGCGTTTTCATTATTCTTTCAGTACCGGTTCCAGTGGGCAGTGTTCAAATGGACGTCACGCGCCTTACCAGCTGGTGGCAGTAATTCTGCTGCTAAAACCCTGAAACAGGTTTCAGTACATGGTGAGAATATATCTGGTAAATTAAAAAGAATACAGATTATTAAAATTATCTACTTAAACTATATACAGGTAGTTCCCGACTTACAAACGAGTTCCGTACCTACGGGCCGTTCGTATGTCGAAAATGACGTGTCTGATCACATACAAAAATAAATAAATAAATAAATAAATAGATGTACAGTACTGTACAGTTACCAAGCACTTAGCCTATCCTAACACAGTTTTTAAAGATGAAGGAGTGAGTTGAATTGTCTCCCTTTCACATAAAGGGAGCTAGCTTCCTTTATGTGAATGGAACCTGCTAGGGAGAAGGGAGACAATTCAACTCACTCCTTAACTGTGTTAAGATAGGCTAAGTGCTTGGTAACTGTACAGTACTGTACATTTATTTATTTATTATAAAAAATAAAAAATATATACAGTATTTTCTGGTGTATAGGTCACACCTGTGTATTAGGGGTGGGCGATATATCGAATATACTCGATGTATCGCGATATTTTAAATGTACGATGGTTAAAAGGGCTATATCGTCTATATCGAGGATCCTCCTGCTGTCGTGCGGGCTCCCACTCGCCCCCCTCCTTCCTGCAGGCTGCAGGAGCCGCGCGCGAGACTTTCAGCACAACATGTAAACACGGCAGATATGAAGAGCGCTGCCAGCTGCTGAGGGGGAAAAACAATGTTCTTTCTGAGCTAGTTTGGATTAAATTGTCAGATGAGGGCATAAAAAATGTTTTTGTAGACGATGCTGAAAATAATCCCGAAGAAAGGTCGGAACTACGAATCTTTTTCACCATTTAAACAGCGGAGTGGAGCATGAACCGTGAAACGGCAGAACCGAGTGTTTTTCCAGCCTGCTGCTTCCTTAAAACAAACCACGGGTCTGAGCTCATTTAGTCATGCGTGCACCGCAGAGAGAGGTGGAGACATTATTAAATCAGCATTTTATCATTATCGCTAAAGATACGGTCCTTAGCGGCTAACAAGATGGCTAACGCTTTAGCCGTCTTCTTCCACAGCTGAGACTAACCGTGTCTTTAGCGATACAGCTGATTTAATAATGTCTCCACCTCTCTGTTCACGTTTCTGAGTGGAGGCTGTCGTGTTTTTACACAAGGATTCAATGCGACACTTTGTAGAGCAACTTCGAGAACGTCTTCGTGAACCCGGAAACAACCCCCTGACCCTTTCACAATAAAACCGGATACAGTACACAGAGGCTCACATTTACTGCAGTACTGTGATAAATCTGTTCTTGTTCAGAGGTTTTGCAGACATTGCCTGAACTTGGCACAGTTTGAAACTTGTGCACATTTTGTGGTTTGTTGTTAAAAATTACCAGCACATGCAAATAGTTGAGAGTTGTTACCTGTGACTGTTCTGGGTCAGTAAATTTTATGGCCACTGTTTACACTTTTGTTTTTGTATTTTAAAGGCCTTAAATGTTTTGATTTAACATTTTTTTAAATGTTAAAAGCACAAGAGCACCTTTTTAAGTTAAAATTATTTATTCTTCCTTTTTGCTTGAAGTACTTTTTATTTATGTGTGCAATTGATGGTTAAAATAAAATATTTAAGTTTGTTCAAATTTAGTGTTGACATTTTTTTATCAATTTTGAATCATTTTTTCATTGATTTTGGAGATATTGCGATATATATCGTGTATCGTGATATAGCCAAAAAATATCGCGATATAATATTTTCCTCATATCGCCCAGCCCTAATGTGTATAGGTCGCATTGTCCAATTATCACCAATAGATTGGAAAAATCCCTAGATAGGTCGCACTGGTGTATAGGTCGCACCTACGTTTAGCTCTGCTGCAAATGTCTGCCACAGGAGCGCACAGCAAGGCTTTTAAGAAGATTAACACTTAAAAACAATTATTTGTTTGATAAAAATTATAGCAAATATATGTCTGAGCTGAACTTTTCCTTAATAAATGAACGTAATTGTGAAATGAGCTGGATTTAAAAATTTGTTTCACCGAAAGTGATAACAAGCCATATATAGGTCGCACCTGAGTATAGGTCGCAGGCCTTGAAAAAAACATAAAAA
>JBBPBX010084286.1:0-15337 GCA_038048925.1 Garcialebias charrua
ACTTTTATCTGAAGGCGGCGGGATTGTACAGGTGGTCCCCGACTTACGAGGACATCGACTTACAGGCCTTCGGCCTGGAAACCCTGCTATGGACCGTGTCGGTTCATAAGTTTCTCCGCGGAGACACATGCGCTTTATGTGAACGGCGGTTTTGTCAGGAAGGCATCTTTGTCCTTCCTGGACGAAGGACAAATGGTAAATGGAGCTTATTTATATAGCGCTTTCCAGCCCCCTATGAGGGGCCCCAAAGCGCTTTACAATACCAACCATCCAACCATTCATACACACATTCATACACCGGTAGCGGCAGACTGCCATGCAAGGCGCCATCCAGTCCTACCGGGAGAAACTCGGGGTTAAGTGTCTTGCCCAGGGACACAACGACACATGGTGTGGGGAAACGGGATTCGAACCTCCAACCTTCCGATCGGTGGACGAGTGCCATTACCACTATGCCACGGCTGCCTATCTGCCTATCTGCAAGCTACATGCTGAGTGAAATAAAATTGAATAAAGTTGTTTCACTCCAGTTTTCATGTAAACATTCATACTTTTGAGTGTGGAAAAATGATTGTGTTATACAACAAATACAGAGCTTTATCATTCAATGGGTCTCTGACTTTGTACAGTACTGTAATAGATTTAGTATTTTTATTCTTACAGAATTTGTGTTCTCTCCATATCAGTTTGTTCATTCATTCATTCAACCTTTATTTATACAGGCTGGACTCGTTGAGCCACGGGGACTCATTTACAAGAGGGACCTGTCTCACTCACACCCAGGGTCAATTTTAGAGTTGCCAATCAGCCTAACATGCATGTTTTTGGACTGTGGGAGGAAACCGGAGCACCCGGAGAAAACCCACGCATGCACGGAGAGAACATGCAAACTCCACCCAGAAAGGCCCCCGGACCGGGATTTGAACCGGGGACCTGCTCGCTTAGAGGCAGTCAAAGTCAAAGTCAACTTTATTGTCAGAAATACAATACAGGTAGTCCCCGATTTACGAGCGCTCTGATCTACGAGGTTCCGGACTTACGAGCTGGCGAATTATTGGAAAAAACGCAAAAAATACTGAGTTTTCCTGTGTTTTTTCACCACAGTTCGTTAGCTAAACATGTGGACACACGTTTCCGATCATTTTTATGCACTCATAAGCAGTTTTTCGATGAAAAACGAGTGTTCGTAGTCGCGCTAGCAAAACCGTTCCAATTTACGAGCGAAATTCCGGACTTACGAGAAGCGTGGCGGCCGTTCCAAATTACGAGATTTCCAGTTTACGAGCGCCTCGTTGTAACGGATCTCGCTCGTAAATCGGGGACTACCTGTATGTACAGGACATACACAGGACCGAAATTGCGTTTCTCTCAGTCCCTCGGTGCAACAGTAACCATCTAAACACTAAACACTAAAACATTTAATAAACATAACATAAAATAGTAAAATAGTAAAAAAGTGTAACACTGTCCTGAGTTTTTTCATAATAGTATAAAAGTATGAAAATTTACACCAACACTGAAACACCAAACACCACTAAAACACCAAACACCCAATGAACATAAGCATAAAATGAAATAATAAAAGTGTAATACTGTCTTGAGTTTTTGCATAGTAGTATAAAAAGTATAAAACGTATATCTATAAAATAAACTGAAGTTTCTAGCGTTGACATTTGCAAAGAGTCATCAACATCTCCAAAAGTTTGGTCTGTGTTGTAAAAAGCTGCACTTTGAACCTGCAGAAGGAATGTTGTTGTTGGAATATGGGGAGGTGTTTTGTTTTGGCTACTGGGGGGATGTTTTGAGCACACAAAAGACTTCAGCCCCAGGGGGTCACACAAACCTAATGGAATGCAAATTCCTCAATCTGTCATTTTACAGTCTCCCATGGGAGCTATATGTAAAATATGTACAAGTACATGTGTTTGGTATTCCTAGTGTTAATATAGTATAGACATGTGCACATAGTAGAGACTGCACGGATTGATGACTGCCATGTCAAACCAGGGGTTCTCAAACTTTTTGGGTTCAGGGACCCCCTCATAACCCTCATGTTTATTAAATAATTGTCTTCAAGTTGTTTCTTTAATGCAATGGAAATTCAAAGTATTTATACTTAAGACCTGTTCTTTAATAGAGTTGATACAATTATTACAATAATTTTGTTATAATGAAACTGAATAAGCTGTATGAGGTTTAAATTTTGCCAGACATTTTTAAAATTTAAATTGTGTTGGTAATGTTTCCTTTATTCAGTTTGCTTTTAATAATCCTTAAAGAATAAGTGCACAATATATAACAATTTAAATCAAAAACCCAAAAATTATTGCAGTTTAAAAAAAAAAAATCCAGGTAACAACCTAGTGTCAGTTCTGTCTTTGTACCAGGGACTAAATAAATAATTAAATAAATTGCACATTTTTGTCATCTGTGTATGTTTCCCATACTTGACAGACGAAATTGGTCTCTGCATTTAACCCAACCACCACCAGGTGGTGCAGTGAGCAGCCGTAGTCAGCGACCGGGGAGCTGGGGAAATAGGTATGCACTCATAGACACCCCAAGGTGTGTAATGGCCGGGGTTCGAACTCGAACCAGGGTCCTAAGTGTTTATCCTCCCTTTCTCTGTTCAAGGCAGCCCTGAAAACACATCTCTTTAGACTAACTTATAATTACCTCTACTAAATGTATTTTTATTATTTTGTATTTTATAATCTTTATGTATTTTATATTTCAATTTGTCACTGATAATGTTTGAACTGTATTTGTTTGTTATGTGTCCTTGGGTGTCTTGAAAGGCGCTTTTAAATAAAATGATGATGATTATTATTATTATTATCCAGCTTAAAAACTTCAATATTTTCCAACCAGTTTGTGCTTTACTCCATGTTTCCTGTCATGAAGGCTGAAGAGTGGAGAGATTTCAGGATTTGCAACATTCAAACAAATCAGATGTTTTCAGGATTTGTCCATTGTCTGAGCAGAAACAGCATGTTTAATGTGCCGAAGCTTCACAGACATACCATAATATTGAGCGGGGCTGATATGAGGGATGCATTAAATCCTTCTGACAAGCAATTAAGCCAAGATTTGACGGTCTCAAATCATCACGTGGGCTTTGCCTTGTCTTTGTCAAATCAACTCTAATCCTGTATCTAAACGTGGATCGTGCGTGCGTGTCATGTCTGTGTATGAGTGGGTGCATGAGAAGAGGAGAAATACAAAAACAAATGAAAAAAAGAGACTTTGTTTGACTTTTGCCACATTTTCAGACTGTGCATAAAGTCTAAAGTTTCCTATTTGGAGTCAAAACACTCTTTATAGTTTAAAGAGATTTTTGCTCTTCAATACGCCTTGATTGTGAAAACACCACAACGTTATAGATTTTTAGAAAACTGTCACAGACTGATTGTCAACGGACCGTATTGCATTTTACAACACTTCTTTGAATTTTTTCTTAATATAAGTAGGATTTTAAGGGGAAAGAGCTGAATGTGTGTCTCCCTGGAGATCTGTGACATGTTCACATTTTGAAAGTTTATCTTTTCGCAGATTTCCCAGAGCATTTTCAACAACTATTCAAACGTTGTGGGTAAAAAGCATCACTCCGAAATGACAGTAAACCAGAGTACAGTAGAGTACTGCAGGCAGGACTGCTAAAAAGTATGAGTTAAAGCTAAAATACAAGATGTTTGTTGTTTCACAAGTAATGTATGTCCAGCAGGATCAATGAAAATGTTGAGAAAGTTGGATTTTATTTATGCGATTAAAATTACAGGAACTTACCTTGGATCCCTTTTCTCCTTGTCTGCCCTCCTGACCCGCTTGTCCAACAGGTCCCTATGAAGAACAAACACTGTTAGATTTTTCTTGTTGAAATCTGAGCAACATTTTCACCTATTTAAAAGCATCTTTTTACTAAGATTTCCTGAAAAGCAGCAGCTTCAAATACATACAGTAGTCCCTCGCTACTTTGTGGTCCGACTTCTGCGGACTCGCTCATCGCGGTTTGTGAGCGTACAGTCCATAATATTGTACAATGAATGAATAAATAAATAATTGTACATGACACATGATTGAGGACTTTACAGTAATGCTACTTATGTAGTTTGGAAAAAGTTGACAATAAATAAATAAAAATTCAGAGAGGCACCACCATTTTGTAGTTTTCTTTCAATAGTTCTACACTGTATTGCCAGTCCAAAAGAGTTACATGTGCACTTCCCAGAATTCAACAGTGCTTCCAACCATGTGCTTTCTGCAGGGGTGGAAGAAACAAATTACAAATACTCATATTACTGTAATTAAGTAGATTTTTTGAGAACTTGCAGTTTTACGAGTATTTCTAGTGGCAGCGGGTTCGAATGTTGTCAGTCCATACAATGGGCGTTATCATCTGTTATCATCCTCATACATAGCGGTGAAACTGTCCAATCTACCTACTAGCATGTTTAACAGAATTTTATCAGCATTGTTATCACTGTGAGTAGGCAGCGTGTTTCCGTAAACCCGGAAGTGTAGTATTTTTGTTTTTTTGAGCTTATGTAACCGTTTTCCTAAACCTAACCTTAAACCAGACCCAGAGGACCAACCCTGAACCTAACCCCCTTACCCTTGTGCCTAAACCTAACCAAGGCCCTAAACCTAACCAAGACCCTAAACCTAACGCCAGAGAGGCTTTATCTAAACTTTAACATGTAGCTAAAGACGGAGCCTGCTGTCATCGCTTGTAACGTGACAACGTACCTTTAAACCTCCTAGGAGGTACAGGAGGGGCAATCTGACGGCTACGTATGGGGATGATAATAACTGATAAGGGCCATTTTATGGTTGATAACATCCGAAGCGGGTGTCAAGTGTGTACTTGAGTAAAATTTAGAACATGTAATCTACTTCGCTACTTTTAAAATCAGAAGTCGCTACTGAGTACGGCTGACATTTGAATTAATATTCCAACCTTTTATCTGCGCTGTTGTAGCCAGTAGTGCTCTCAGATCGCGAACGCAAAGGACAACTCCGTAGAGTAGAGAGTCATTTATGGACCAGAGAGTTGGAGAAAAAGCCAAAATGGAGACAGAGGACAACACTGTCAACAGAGAAAATGACGAGGTAAAGGCTGAGGACGAGTGCCCGTGGCTGTACCTGGATGAATGTTTCATGTACAGCGGGAGAAAAGGAGACAGTGTCCAGATGCAAACTTTGTCTGATCTATACGGTGATAGCAGCGTACAAGACTTCAGCATCTAATCTCATTGTGGTACACAAGATTTTACACCTGTATGATATTACGTTTTATTGTTTGTACTGTATGTGTGTGTTATTAGTTTGGCTAAGTATGCAAATATCTTAGATATTGTCACTGCCATCAGTTTAACTGGTACTAAAATAAGGCGGAGCTTCTGATTATCAGATAAATGTGCTTTGAATGTAGCGGTTACATACTGTGAATCAAATTGAATGTCTTCTAGTGACAACACAATAAAACACCAATTGGTTAAAAAGTAATTAACACCGAGTAGTTTTTGAGAAGAGTACCTTGTACTTTTACTTAAGTACAGTATTTTATAACACCAGTACTTTTACTTGTAATTGAGTACAATTTAAGCAGTGTAACAGTACTTGTGCTCAAGTATGAATTTTCAGTACTCTTTCCACCTCTGGCTTTCTGCCAAAATGGAGGGAAAGTTTTCATCCGATCCGAACCCGACTAAAATGTTCAGTCTTTATTTGTGACTGTGGCGCTCAGTGACTGCAGAGAGCCGATCAGAACCGGACCAGAACTACTTCCAGCCTCGTCGGTCCGAGTGCTGTTTGCAGGCCCAGGGGGCCTCTCAAGCGGGGGGCTTGGTGTCTTTTCTGGAGCTCACCCGGACTTTATTTCTCTCTCTCTTCAGATTTCTCTGGATTATTTGGACTTTGTGCGCTGACTTTCCAAAGGTACGACTCTCTCCAAAAGCGTCTTGGTGCTCAATGGCTGCAGAGAGCTGATCAGAACCGGACCAAAGCTGGCGAGTCCCCATATAAAATTTTGCAGTAACTACTGTGGGGTAAGTACATGTATGTTGTTAAAGTACATAGGTTTAAGAGTTTAAAACATTGCAAGAGTGTGAGAAGGGTTTCTAAAGCCTTAATATATATAAAGACTAAAATAAATAAAACATTGCTACTTTGCGGAATTTCACTTACTCGGAACCGAACCCCCGCAATAAACAAGGGACTACTGTACAATCAAGTCCTGATCTTTACAAAGCTCAGCAGCATCAGTGCAAAATAAACTGTCAAATATTCTAAGTATATTTCAATAAAATATACCGGTAGTCTCTCTTCCTTCAAGCATGATGATGATTATCCAATCAGTCGCATCCGACATTCGGTCATTTTATGAATCTTCGTACTCCAAGCCTTCCTGTCTTTCACCAATTCTTTCAATTCCACAATTGGCAAATTCATTGTTGTCATGATTGTGTCAAGCCATCTTGTTCTTTGGCGGCCTTGTCTTCTTTTTCCACTGACTTTTCCCAGCATCATTGACGTTTCTAAAGAATCAGCGCGTATCACGTGGCCAAAATGGGCAGCATGGTGGCACAACTGGTAGAGCTGCTGCCTCTCAGCGAGAAGGTTGCCGGTTCAAATCCCGGTCCGGGGCCTTTCTGGGTGGAGTTTGCATGTTCTCCCCGTGCATGCGTGGGTTTCCTCCGGGTACTCCGGTTTCCTCCCACAGACCAAAAAACATGCTTGTTAGGCTGATTGGTGACTCTAAATTGACCCTAGGTGTGAGTGTGAGAGTGGATGGTTGTTTGGTGTGAGTGAGACAGGTCCCTCTTGTAAATGAGTCCCCGTGACTCAACGAGGCTAGCCTGTATAAATAAAGGTTGAATGAAAAAAAAAAAAATATGAGAGCTGCTGTTTGGTAATTTTGCCCAATAATGACATTATAGGTTTGACGCGGTCCAAAACTGCCTTGTTCGTCATCATGGCAGTCCAAGGTATTCTTAGCATTCTCCTCCAACACCATAGTTCGAAAGCTTCGACTTTTCTCTTCTTTTCTAAATGTCCAACTTTCGCAACCATACATCATCACAGTATAGGGAAGACAATTGCGTTGACCAATCTGATTTTTGTTGCAATGCTAATATCCTTGCTCTTCCATATCTTTTTCATTCCCTGCATTGCAGTCCTGCTAAGTGTGATTCGCCTCTTGATCTCAGGCGCCGATGCCCCACTGCGGTCGATTTTAGCTCCAAGGAAAATTAAATCTTGGACAGACTCAATTACTGTGTTGTTGATTTGCATGTTCACTGCACCATTGCCTGCCGTGGTCATAACTTTAGTTTTTTTGATGCTCAGGTACATTCCCATTCGTTCGCATTCCTCTTGCACTTGTCGGACGAGGCAGTTGAGGTCCTTTTCACTCTCGGCGAGCAAGGTTGTATCATCTGCGTATCGAAGGTTGTTGATGTTTCTGCCGCCGATTTATATTCCAATCTCAGATTCGTCCAAATTGCATCGCCTCATGATCACTTCTGAGTACAGGTTGAATAGAACTGGTGATAGGATGCAGCCTTGTCGAACTCCTTTCCCGACTCAAAACCACTCCGTGTTCCCGTAGGCTGTCCTAACCGTTGCTTCTTGGTCATTGTAAAGTGATTTTATTAGCTGTACGATGTGTTCAGACAAACATGCTCTGATCTAAATCTTCTAAATGGCATTAAAATCATAAACTGACCAAACAAAAGCCACAGGTCTTCAATGTAGGTTACAAACTCTGACCATTACAAGTACCAGTATGTAGGGTTGTGTGTCTCTGTGTGTGTGTGTGTGTGTGTGTGTGTGTGTGTGTGTGTGCATGCCAAAGCATGACTTTGTGCTAATGTAAAGAAGTTACACGCACCAATGAACACCAAACCAGAGTCATTTTGATACTGTGAGAGAGACTAAGCTTGAATTACCTCGGTGAAGGACATACAATTATTCTGCAAATCCCATTAATATGGACAGGAAGCTGGAGTTAAAATTGTTCTGTAGACGCTGTCACATCCACAAGGAATATAAATTCTGGGTGGCAAAAAGTACTTACCATAAAAAATCATTTTAATATGTACAAATTGTTTGTTCTTCAAATCAAAGTCAAAGTCAAAGTCAACTTTATTGTCAGATCTGCAATATGTACTGTACAGGACATACACAGGACCGAAATTGCGTTTCTCTCAGTCCCTCGGTGCAACAGTAAACATCTAAACATTGAAACACTGAAACATATAATAATAGACATAAGCATAAAATAGTAAAACTAACACTGTCCTGAGTTTTTTGCATAGTGGTATAAGAGTATGAAAATTTACACCAACTCTAAAACTAAAACATTAAACATTTAATGAACATAATACTGTCCTGAGTTTTTGCATACTAGTATAAAAAAGAGTATAAAAAGTATAACTAAAATAAACTAAAGGTTTCTAGCATTGACATTTGCAAAGTGGCAAAGCAGCGTATGAGTTAATGTACACAGTATATGTATGAGGTAGTAGTTGATGTTGTTATAGAGGCAAAAAGTGGCATATGCAGTAAGGCACATTGGGCATCCCTAAATAAGACCGTTCAGAGCACACTGTATATGTATCAGCAGTGGTGTAGATATTAGAGTAGTGTAAATGTAAACAGTAGTAATTACATGTAAGCAGTAGTAATAAAAGTAAACAGTATTAATAAATGTAAACAGAGAATGTAAACAGTATTATGATTATAGGCAGTGATGTAATACAAACATTAGTGCAAGTATGAGAAGTAGTGCAAACTGTATGAGCACATGACCGAGAGTTTAGTGAATAACCCGTTTGATGACACAGAGTCCAGTGTTAAAATCTTTGTGTTGTGTGGTAATGTGTGAGAAAGTTTTAGTGTTAAGGCAGTTCAAATGGGAGGGGGGGCAGAGCAGGCAGAGTGTTTAGCATCCTGACTGCCTGATGGACAGAGCAAATCACCTCACTGTAAACTAATGTGCTTAAAATACATTAGACAGTAAACCTTGATCCATAAATTATTCAATTACTTACGATAGAATGAAAAAGGGGGTGGGGGTGAAAATATAATAGAAATAATCTGTGGACTATATGCTTTTTTGTAATAATATTTAAAAAGCCTCATTCAAGTCTGGTGACACAGAAACAGCGTTTACTTCCATAAAGTAATTAAAAGCTTCATTTACCAATATTAGCAGCAACTTTACTTCTATTTTATGTTTTAATCCAAACACTTGGGCTCTCAAAATATCAATATCTTCTTACTTTACATTTTTTGTCTACAATTAATTATTCCACTCAAGGATTAATTTGGAATGATTGGATTTATTTTCTGGGGAACGCATGGAAATTATTTTAAAATTAAAGCACATGATCATAAATATGGATCAGAAGGTAATGACGTATCTTGGAGTCAGTTAAGAGCCCTTTAAAAATGGAGACCATCTCACAAGTTGAACAGAACAGAAGTGTCATTGAATGAGTCACATTGAGTAGTACTCACCCTTTTGCCAGGAGGTCCTGGTACTCCAGCTTCACCAGAGGGACCTGGAGGACCCTAATTTAGAGCAAATAAAAAACACTTAACTCCACTTTAGAGAAAATGGCGCCATGCTACATGATAGGGCATCTCTTTTCACAGAAAAACAACATGACATTTTATTTCTTAGAATTATTTTGACAAGTTTGGAAATTAAAAAGTTGGGTTAAATGACTGAGCAAGAAATTAAACTCAAAAGACTGCATTTACAACTGAAACATGCAGCAATTACATAATAATTTGGAGTATTGTTTTCTATGATATTAATGCTTAGTGTATTTTTAGTTGACATTTTTCTTAGTTCATATCTTAGAAGTTATTACTGTTTTCTTTTACTTTTTATTGTTGGATGTAACTGGGACCCTGTGTACATAATCTCGTTTTATCACATGTACCACATGTGGTGCAAATGACAATAAAGATTCTCTGACTCTGATAAAGATTATATTAAATACTGATATTTCTGAATGCCATATAAAGAAAAAACTTATTTCAAATATTTCCCATAATTTTTGCAATGGAAAACAAAAATAATTATTTTTTTGTTACTAAGATAAATAGACAAAGTGGGACTTACTGGTTGTCCAGCCTCTCCATCATTTCCTTTATCACCAGCTGAACCATCAATACCCTAAACAACCCACACACACACACACACACACACACACACATACAAAGGTAAACAAATATATTACAGGTAATAAATGCATTTTCCCCTACATAAACAAATTGCTGTGATGTATAGTACATAGCTGTCAATAAAAAAATAAAATAAAAAAATAATTAACTGATGTATTAATTCAGCACTTACAGCAGTACCAGGCTCACCAGGGGGACCAGGGTCTCCAGGGAAGCCGACTGGACCCTGCAGACACATCGAGACATTGATACAAGCGACTCACATGTTTGGCCATGTCAACAACAGCTCAACTGAGAGCTGAACGCTCTAATGACACATTAGTCATCACTGTGTGTGTGTGAGTGTGTGTGTTTGTGCAGCCAACATACAGGGTTACCCTTGGGACCATCATCTCCAGCAGGTCCTCTACCACCAGCGGGTCCAGCAGCTCCAGGTGGGCCTGTTTCTCCTTTCTCACCAGTTTCTCCTCGAAGGCCCTGAGGGGAAAAATTCATTAAAATCATCAGAACAGCCACAAAACAGATACAACAGCCATCCACATCACGGCGACATTACAGTTACAGACAGGCGTGTTATTAAGTCCGAACCTGCAGCTGGTATCAAGACAGGCAGAAAAATAACCCGAAGGGACGAAAGAAACTAATCTTTAAATTTGATCGCCTGCTGCACACTTTTAAATAAAAACAAAAACTATAGTGCGGTGGAAGTCGGCAGACAAAGAATATTTTGAGTCTCACTTTATTCTCCACCTCTTTCAACATCAAAATTAGAAAAGCATATGAATCACAACCGTTGGCCTTCTCTTATATTCTGTCCCTTTCACAATAAGAGCATACATTCTGATGTGAAATGTATATGTTTGTGTCCGCCCCACGAACACACAGAATGCCACAAACACAAAAACAGATGACGTGAAAACCATTACAGCTGTAAAACACACACACACACACAAAGAAATATGTACTGTAATGGTTATGGCTAGGAAACTTAATAAGGTGGCCACAATGGCTGCTCTTCATAGTGACAGTGGTTGAAAGTGAAGGAGACTCTCCGGACCGACTGCCACTAAACTTTTAACCTGAGGGGGGGGCAACCCAGCTGTAGGGGGGAAAACCTTGAAGAGTGGGCAAAGAAACTGGGGGACAGCCATGACGAGGTGGCTGAGCCAACTCAACCGGGTCCATGGTTTCAAACAATCCACCAAAACACTCTCTTGATTACCTCCCAACTCCATCAATACATCCTTAGGTCCCCTCTCCAAAACACAAAATGGACCATCGTAAGGAGGCTGAGGTGGTGAACGGTGTGCATTATGGCAAATACATACATGTACATACTCAGCCGAAATAAGGTCCTTCGGCACAAACACCTGTGGAAGACAGTGATGTGCTGCCAATGGGGCAACAGATCTATTCTTCCCTGTTAGGAATGACCTACTCCCCTTGGGAGCAACTCAACCTGCCGGACCTGGAAGAAACTCTCCTGGTACCCTTCAAGGCTGGCCCAGGACCAACTCGGCTGAAGAAAACCGCAGGTCCTCTTTAGGAGCTGAACGCAGGTCCAACCAAACCCAAGGCAGGAAATCCATCCAGCCATTATCCATCAATGAGGCCCACAGTGCAGCCTTCACTGTGCGGTGGAACCTCTCACAAAGAACATTGGCCTGCGGGTGGTAGGCAGTAGTACAGTGGAGCTCAACCCCAAGGCTCTCTGCCACTGCAGTCTGCAACTCTAAGGTGAACTGGGGACTCCTGTCGGAGATCAAGTCCAATGACACACCAAATCAGAACACCCAGGAGGAGATGAATGCATGAGCAATACGAGCAATGCCGTTCAGGGACAACAAATGGTCAACCCGCTCCACGTCTGACAGTTGGTAAAGCCGTAGCAGGTTCTCCTTGAGTGCACTATACACCAATGTGGAAATCAGCAGTAAGAGATGGAAAATATTTAGAGTTTTGATTTATTCTCCACGTCTTTCACCATCAACATCAGAAAAATGAACGAATTACAACCGTTGGTCTTCTCCTCTTATATTCTGTCCCTTTCACAATAAGAGCATACAATTCTGACATGAAATATATGTTTGTGTCCTCCACAGCGCCACATATTTGAACATTTATTTTAGCACTAGCAGCAGAAACAGGTTCATGAAGCAGAGCGGCTCTGACTGAGTGCATTTGCTGAAGCTTAATTGCAAGTCCAGATTCATTAGTTGGCCCATTAGAGCCGAGCCCTTATAGTCAATGCCAGCATGGCACCTTGAATATTGACCTGGATTTGACGTGGAACACGGGGTCTATCCATTACTGTAAGCAGATATGAGGAAGCAGACGGGTACGTCAATGCAATCTGACCGACTCAGACTCAAGAAGTCCTGCAGCCATGACTAACGTGAGGCATGCCTGGTCTTAGGGAAGAAGTGCCTACTGCTTTGAACAGGATCAATAACGGATCAGTGCTGACATTTTCACAACTGGTATGACTTTAAGTAACATAACCATTTCTACAAGTTGAAAGTAAAAACTATGGAGTTCTTAAAAATCTAATTTCTTGTTTTTAACACATTATTGAGCATATCCTAGGATCAGTTTGATGAAATTATAAACTTACTCCAATACCAGGCTCTCCAGGTGGTCCTGGGTTACCAGCCTCACCATTTTCTCCCTGTGAAGTTACAATAAAATATGTATTAATAACTCAGCAATATCAGACGACTTGTTGTCTTGTAAAAGCCAACATTTATATTATTAAAACAACAACCTCTAGTTTCTCGTCTCATACCTTCTCACCAACTGCTCCTGCTGAACCGATACCTCCAGGAGGACCTTGTGCACCCTGGAGAGAAATCGCAAGGACACCAATAAAAACATGTATACTGTACTGTACATGTATATATATTTTGAATAAACTAATGTGACATTCACTTTGAGATGTAAAAATGGATAAAATCCAACAGTGATACATTGAAGCAAACACAAACTTACATCAGCTCCGCTGGGGCCTTGAGGACCTCTGGGACCAGGAGGACCTGGTGGACCCTGTCATGAAGAGAATTCAGTGTAACATTATGTTTTACTACTTTTGATAACTACCTTTCATGGATTATTTATTTTTTAAAAATACCAAGAAATGCTTGTTTTATTAAGATAAAACTGTACTCAGATTTTGATTAACAAAAAAATAGATTATTTGGTTTCAATAGTATCAACACACATGCCAGACCTACCAATTTATAACTAAAATGACTGCTTCTGTGTGCAGACATTCCATCGAATGTATCCATAATAGTTTGAAGAAAAAAGAACTGCTGATAATTCTGTAATTAGTTACAGAACTTCTGTATTATCTGGTTTTACTGAGGCTCAGGAGTGACCTCTTCCAATGGGAGTTTAGTGTGAAATGTTTGAAGAATGCTCAGTCTATTGACTGGACCAGGACAATTCAGATAAACGGTTTAGAAGGACACAGCTACCAAAAGCCAACAGCTCAGGTACCTGATATCAGGCAATTATTGCCATTACATGAATACTGTATAATTTAGGATTTACAATCTATTTTTATTTTAAATAAACTAGATTGTATCAAAGTCAAAGTCAACTTTATTGTCAGAACTGCAATATGTACAGGACATACACAGGATTGAAATTGCGTTTCTCTCAGTCCCTCGGTGCAACAGTAACCATTTAAACACTAAAACACTAAAACATTTAATAAACATAAGCATAAAATAGTAAAAGTGTAACACTGTCCTGAGTTTTTGCATAGTAGTATAAAAGTATGAAAATTTACACCAACACTAAAACACTAAACATTTAATGAACATAAGCATAAAATGAAATAATAAAAGTGTAATACTGTCCTGAGTTTTTGCATAGTAGTATAAAAAGTATAAAAAGTATATCTATAAAATAAACTGAAGGTTCTAGCATTGACATTTGCAAAGAGTGGCAAAGCAGCATATGAGTTAATGTACACATATGCTCGATTTGTCATTGAACATAATAGAAACACCTTTCATATTGATTAAAATGTTTCCGTCAGGCTTTTTTTTTCTTAATTTAAAATATTTTTTATTTTTTTATTAACTCATTAATGGGATGGACTGAGCTCACTCATGGACCAGATCTAGCCCTCGAGTCACCATTTGAATAGCCCTGGAATAGAACAATTGGTAGATGAGTAAAAAAAAAAAAAAGCAAACTGCTTTTATCTAAGTTTTATCAAGTTGAGCATGAATCAATAATCCAGGTAAAAATGTAGCAATGTTCAGTCAGATCATGACGGATGAAGTCAAAAAAGGCGTTCAATACAGAACAACTGGACTTTATTTGTAAAAGAAAGACGTTTCGCTTCTCATCTGAGGAGCTTTATCAATTCAGTGAGCAGACTGTGAGAGGGAGAAGTTATAAACAGGATAAGACACTGACATGCACCAACATATGTAAATTGGAAGCTAACACCCACACATACTTGGGATAACACGTACCTGTGACCCATTCAAAGTTCAGTGTGTGAAAATGGGTCACAGGTACGTGTTATCCCAAGTATGTGTGGGTGTTAGCTTCCAATTTACATATGTTGGTGCGTGTCAGTGTCTTATCCTGTTTATAACTTCTCCCTCTCACAGTCTGCTCACTGAATTGATAAAGCTCCTCGGATGAGAAGCGAAACATCTTTCTGTTACAAATAAAGTCCAGTTGTTTCTGTATTGAACGCCTTTTTTTGATTTTATCACGTCCTGGACGACTGAGAATCTTCACCAGCGACGGATGAAGTCCTTTGGATGAAGGATGAAATGTCTCAGCAAAAAAAATAAAAATAAACCGTCCAGATGACCTGACTGAACAATGTTGGATTTTTTTACCTGGATTGTTGAGCATGAACTTTGATGTTTTGAACCACTTTAGCATGGCTGCCTTAGGAGTTGATAGGGTGGGTCCCAGAAACCATCTTATCACTAGCAAACTTTTTTTTCCCCCACTATGGGAGTGTGCTGCTTGTGGGACTCTGTGGCTCATCGGACTGATGGAGTCCTTCGGATGAAGGATAAAATGTCTCAGCAAAAAATAAAATAAAAAATGCTGTTATATTAGCACTGCTTGCTTTTTTTAAGCGCCATCTTTTATGAAATGGACC
>JBBPBX010084287.1:0-15336 GCA_038048925.1 Garcialebias charrua
GGGGGTGTTGTGTTCGGACCTGTAATTACTGTTAGTTTGTCGGATCGGGTGGGATTCAGAAATTATGGCTACGGGCTGGGGCTGGGTTGCCTCAGACTTTTTGGACCTGAGTGCAACTCTAGTGTGCTGAGATTGGCAACACTCAGACTGTGTGTGAACTATCTGTGGACCTGTATCAGAGCTGAGCAGGCAGGTCTGTGGAACTTTGTGGCAATGTTCATGGACGGCTAGAAGGAACAGACCTCGAAGAAGTTGTAAGCCCGACTTCGGATAAGTAATCACAATTCGGCTGTTTGGAGTCGCCATGAGATGTACTAGCGAAACTGTAAAAGGCAAATGCGGAAATTAAAGTGCTCTTCCTGACCCAAGCTGAAACTGGCTTTTGCCTTGGAAGCCTAACCATCTCAATTTCTCCTTGGATGTTATAGAAACAAGACAACTGCCCCTCCCCGCCCCAAGAACATCTGTGGACTCTTATCAGACTGGCTGAGAGACACTGTAGCATCTTTATCAGGACTATGGAAACTATCTGGAAATGTTCATGGACACCCCTCCCCCTGCAAAATGTATTGTCTCTCTATGTTGATTGCTGAGGTAGATTTTTTTGTTACCTTACATTGTGCCATGTGGCAAGGACATGGCATGAGAGATCTTTTTTATACCGTGTTTCCTCAATTTACCGATCGATCTACATTCCTACTCTCATCTATGGTCATGAGCTTTGGGTTGTGACCGAAAGAACGAGATCTCAGATACAAGCGGCTGAAATGAGTTTTCTCCGCAGGGTGTCTGGACTCTCCCTTAGAGATAGGGTGAGAAGCTCAGTCATCCGGGAGGGACTCGGAGTAGAGCCGCTGCTTCTCCACATCGAGAGGAGCCAGTTGAGGTGGCTCGGGCATCTGGTTAGGATGCCTCCTGGACGCCTCCCTGGTGAGGTGTTCCGGGCATGTCCCACCGGGAGGAGACCCAGAGGAAGACCCAGGACACGCTGGAGGGACTATGTTTCTCGGCTGGCCTGGGAACGCCTTGGGATTCCCCCGGAGGAGCTGCTCCAAGTGGCTGGGGAGAGGGAAGTCTGGGCCTCCCTACTTAGGCTGCTACCCCCGCGACCCGACCCCGGATAAGCGGAAGAAAAATGGATGGATGGATGGTTTCCTCATGTTTTCTTCCCCCTTTCTTTTCTAAACAACAAGGGCAGAGCTTCATAGGGAGCAGCAGCCCCGCTACACTTCCGTACATCCTTCAGACGGCTGTACGAAATTTAACTGGAATTAACTGTACAATGACAATAAAGTTGATTCTGATTGTTGTTTTGAACCACTTTGACCATGGCTGCCTCAGATGAGTCTGCAGGGGAAAGGGCGGACTCCAGAAACCATCTTATCACCATCATACTGTTTGGCCCACATGCTGTTTGGCCCACTATATGTGAGTGTGTTACTTATGGGACTGAGTTTGTTGTGGCTCCTTGGGCTGATGAAGTCTCTTGGATGAGAGAAGAAACCTTTCAACACAAAGAAATTGTCAATAGGACCTGACAACTTTGTTGGATGTAGTCAAAGAATGTTTGGAGGGAGACTGAGCAATTTCTGTGCATGAAGGAGGTAGCACAGAGACACAGGCCGAGGGAGAGTTCTCCTTAGCCGGTCAGTGTATCAGAATTAGAATCAGAATCAGAATAAGCTTTATTGTCATTGCACAGAGGTACAGCGAGAATATGTACGCACAGTCGTCTGAAAGATGGACTAGGTGTACAAAGCTGCAGCTAATTTAATCAGCGCGGCCATCTTATTCTTATCAGAATAATAATCTTTTAGATATGAAAAGGTGGGAAGAACCGTGAGGGTAGATAGTGGTATTACAAAACAGATCTTTCATATCTTGTCTATCAGGACATGATTTGAGTCATCAAAAAACTCTACCAGCAAGCACACTTAAAAACAGATTACATATGCATTTGAGGTTGAGGTGGTGAGATTTGTCCATGAGCCTTTTTCAGATCAGCCACAGTTCTGATGCTGTTGTTCAGCCAGCAGTTCTGATAAGCTTGCACTGAAAGTTCTCCGGGGGGGCGGGGTGCGATAGATGAAGCTTGTTATCNACTGTTTCTTGTTCTAAATCATAATCGTGAGGCGGTTAGGTTTTGTCTTTATTACTGGATTAATTCAGATTTTTGACGCTACCACGAATGTCCAGGCAAGAGGCTGAATACGATCAGTGACAGAAACTTGTGTTGTTTTGCATCATTTGTTCTCAAAATAGTTATTGAAATGTGCGTTACGTTTGTTTTTTCCTAGCTATTTGGAAAACAAATCTGATGTATTAGTGCAACGTGCTCAACACAACATGGCTGGAGTTTAACTGCAGCGTCGCTTTAGTCTTCTCATGAGCACACAGCAGGACGGCAAGGGATGGGAGTGAAACTCTGTGAAAGTCGGTACAAATTACATTAAATTAAAAACATCTTAGAGATGCACAGTAAAGGTTGGGTTGGCACAGTGATTATCAAACTTTATCAAATAATTCCCACCTTTGTAACTACTAAGCTCCAAGTACCGATTCAATTCAATTTATTGATAAAGCACCAATTCACAACAGAAGTCGTCTCAGGGCACTGAACAGAAACGTTCATTAACATTATCTGAGGAGCAGACTGCTTTGAATTTAACTCCATCACAGAACTCTCATCTTGAGCAAACATGAAGGCGACAGTGGAAAGGAAAAACTCCCTCATGAGGAAGAAACCTTTAGCAGAACCAGGCTCAGGACAAGCGGCCATCTGTTTCAACCGGCTGGGTTTGAGAGGAACAGATACACAATGGCAGGTCAAGAATCACATGTTAAGATAGAAATAATATCAAATGAAAACTATTCACTTATACCAACTCATTTAAGAAAATGAGGTCAAGATGTCCACTAGTAGTAGTGTAAGCACATAGCAGCATAAGAAGCCAACACTAACTATAGGATTGATCAAAAAGTAAAGTCTTAAAACTGGACAATGTGTCAGCCTCACGGACAGAAACTGGAAGTTGGTTCCACAAGAGAGGAGTCTGAGAACTGAAACATCTTCCTCCCATTCTGCTCTTGTTAACTCTAGGAACCACAAGTAAACCTGCAGTCTGTGAGCGAAGTGCTCTGTTAGGAAAATATGGAACAATAAAACCTCAAATGTAAGATGGAGCTAGGTTGTTGAGAGCTTTGTAGGTTAGAAGTAAGATTTTGAATTATATTATGGATTTGACAGGGAGCCAGTGAAGAGAAGCTAAAACTGGAGACATATGATCTCTCCTACTAACTCCAGTTAAGACTCTGGCAGCAGCATTTTGGATCAACTGAAGACTTTTTAAAGAAGATTTTGGACACCCAGATAACAAACCATTGCAATAGTCCAGTCTAGCCATTATAAAAGCATGAACCAGTTTTCTGCATCATCTTCTCACTGTTAGGATTTAATAAAACAACAACTGTAGTCCAAGTTTACTTTTACATCTGACAGCAATAAGAAAACTAGGCACACTAACCTGGTTGAAGGGTGTGCTTAAAAATATAAACCCTCATGATCACAGAGGAGAAGCACCAAATATACAACATTTTTATTTCGTCCCACAACAACAGAATACAAATTTAAGGTAAACTGATTTAATTTTCATCTCTTTCACCTTTTGTTGTTAGAAAGTTCTCTGAGCGTCTTGACTCGTCAGGTTTAGACGTTAGCGCTTTCGTTCAATGGTGTCCACGCCAGTTTCTACAGGGGTTATAGTTCACAGTGATGGGGCTTTGGAGTGACAAATCCCAGTAGTCTTTAGAGAAAGTGATTGTTTTGGGAATACAGGTGGTCCCCGACTTACGGCAGTCTCGACATGGCGATCCGACTTTACGAACGCATCTTATTAATAAAAATATAAAATAAAACAAATAAGTTTTTTCAGTTTTTGGCACTGCCGCCAGTGTTCGGCAGTGTCCGCCATTTTGCGGTTAGCTTCGGTTAGCTCCGGCCTCGACAGCCGGCTTTGGACGGACCGTGTCCGATCAGAGGTTGCTGCGCTCGGATACATGAGCTGGGAGCTGAACGGCGGTTTTGCGGAGGGACGGATGGACGAAGGAAAACCGATCGCCAATCGCTAACCCTGGACACCGAGCTAACATGCTAAAAGGCGGAGAAAGCGCGGCGTCGGATGGATGTTGCTGGGACACCGAGCTACATGCTAAAACGCGGCGGAGATGCCTGCTGTGGCCGGGAGCTCGCCTCGATGCTCCGCCTGGCAGCCTCATGTTTGTCGGACCCGGAGCTAACATGCTAATGCCAGGGGATGCGGAGAATGCGGAGAAACAGCTTCACCAGTTCCCAGTAAGTTAACTCTTTTTACCTTCATTATGTATGGAACTAACATGCAGTTACAAACAGTTTGGACCGCGTGAAGCAGCTGGAACGAGCTAACAGACATGCTAACTATTTTTTTCCTTCATTATGGCTCCAAATGTACAGTATGTGTTTTTTGATAATTATGTAGAGTACTGTGTTAGGGTAGGTGAAGTGCTTGGTAACTGTACAGTACCATACATGTACTAGTGCATTAACAGAATACCCGAGTTTTCGACAGATCGAGTGCTTTGACTTCTATCGAGGCTTTTTTGTCCACCTCGAGTACCCGTAGTGACGTCATCACGTCACATTTCACAGCGCGCGAGGTAGCTTTTAGCTTTTAGTAGACGCCACAAAATGGATTCCTTTGTGCGCACGGATGTAAATGGAGCAGGCAGTCTTGTCAAAAAGGTAAAACAGTTTTTAATTTATAAAATGCGCTATTTCCTGTTGATTTTCTGTTCTCTGACCACCGTAGATTGTGACTGGCAGCAGGTGGCGGTGTTGCATTGCAGGCCACATATATAACACGGCAGCTTCCTCTCTCGTTTCACAAACAAAAGCAACATATTAATCTCTCTAGACCTATTAAAAAAACCTATAAACACATTAATCTCTAAAAGTAAACCTAAATTGCACAGCACTTCAGGCTGTGGTGCGGTGTTGCCCCATTTGTTTTTCAGTTTCGGTTTCAGCGCCGCACGGTATACTTTCACTTTTAATATTAATAATAATAACTAATAGTTTTGTTTTTCCTGTGACTTATCTGCAGTATGATAAATGATAGGAGCATAATAAATGCTCCCAATGTTTTGTTGGTCTTTTTTTTCTTTTTGTAAAGACGGTTTTTATGCATTTATATTTATTTATTTATTTTGCATCATAAGACACTGTGACGTCATCGGCTACTCGAGCGTCGTTCGAGTTTTTTTATGTTAATGTCGAGGTTAAAAATTAAGTACTCGTTCAACCCCTAACATGTACGTGTATAAGTGGCGGAAAGTGTGTTTTCCGACTTACGGCGATTTTCGTGTTACAAGCGGCCGTAGGAACGGAACTTGTTCGTAAGTCGAGGACTACCTGTACAGTATTTTAATAAATTCATTAATTTCATTAATTGCTACAGACCATGTGACAGGAAAACTCATGCAGTGTTCCTGTTAGGAACGTCTCCCCAACACGATCATGTAAAAACACACCAACAACAACAAGAGCGTACAAGCCACGTCTACTCTGTGGTTGTTTATCAGCCCTAAGTGACGGGGCTCGTTGTTTTCTGGCCCACCATGTCAGCGGAAAACAAAACAGCAGTCAGGTGGGACAGACTTCAGCTTGTTTCAGTCTCATTAAGTTTTTAAAAGTTCCTTTTGAAAAAAATAAATCCTCTTTTAATTTGTCCTTTCCTAATCAGCAGTTTACATGATGAGCACATCATTAACTCTTTCCTGGAGAAGAAACATTCTCTTCACATTATGCAGCTGCACAGCGTGAGTTTGAGACTGATTAGGAAATGGTGGCTGGTCTCATTAAGATTCTCCAAAACAAATCACAACCCAGTCTCACACACATCAGTATGCAAAGACGACCATTAACTCAACACACACACACACACACACTGTCTGGCAGCATGAACAGGTCTGGTTGTGCCAAAGACTCACGGCTTGGGAACATAAACAAATCCTACGTGGACACAGCAGCTGTGTTGCTTCAGTCCCGACTGAGCCGACACTTTACTGCACAAACACACACACGGGGGCATTTCTGCCACATGAGTGGACAAAGTATCAATAGTGTGAAAGTTTATGAAGCATTCACATTACAGTATTGTGATCCATTTTTCTTCTGTTTGTTTTTCAGCATCTTTTTTGTTCCACAGTTTTTGTGCCATTTCAACAAATCATAAATCAAAACGTTCAGCTCGTCCAGAAGGGTGCTATGACTTTTGCTATTGGTGCAACTTTAACTTTTTGAAATATTTAGCTTTTTTAAATTTTTGTTCTCATAGAAAATGAACTGAGCTCATTTAACATCCTTCATATCTTTAGATGTGTTTACAACCTTTTACTGCTCCTTTCACATTTTGTTTTGCTTCAGCTTATTTCAGCTTTTGTGCAAATTTAAACGTCTTTCAGCTGTTTTGCACTCCTTTCAGATTATTTCTGCTAACTAAATTGTGTGCTTCTTCGCACATCTTTATGCTAATTTCAGCTTATTTATGCACGTTTCAGCTTTTTCTGCTATTTCAGCTACGACAGCTGTTTTATGCTGTTTAGTGTTTTCAGCACGTTTTTTTTACACTCATAACTTTTTTCAGCTTATTTCAGCAAAAATGTGCTCTCTCCACTTCCTACTGGTAATTTAAGCTTCTTTCTACCTTTTTAGCTTCTTTTCGGCTGTTTCTAATTTCAGCTTTTTTCAGATAATTTCCATCGTTTTGTGCTCATTTCTGCTTCGTTCATCCTAACTGGGCAAAAGTGCTCTTTCTGCTTTCTTTGACTAATTTAAGCTTGTTCTACCCTTTCAGCTACCTCCTTAGCATTGTTTAGCTTCTTTCAGCTGTTTTCAGACAAATCCAAGTTTTTTCATGGTAATTTTTGATACTTTCAACCTAATTAACTTCTTTATGGTTATGCTCCTTTCATCTTATTTCTGTAAGTTTCAGCTTTTTCTGCTATTTCAGCTACTATTTAGCTTTTTATGCTAATTTATCCTTATCAGCTAATTCCACATTGTTTAGCTCATTGGAGCGCTTTCCGCTTACTTCTGGTAGTTTTAGCAGTTTTTTTTTTTTTTAGTTAATTGCCTAATTTGTTTTGCTCATTTTTGGTCAATCAAACCTAAATCTGCAAAAATGTGTTCTTTCTGCTTTCTTCTGCTAATTAAGGCTTGTTCTTTCATTTCAGCTACAATTCGGCATGTTTTTTTTATTTAGCTAATTTCAGCTGTTTTCAGCAAGTTCTATAAGCATTCACACTGCATGCAATTTCTCTAGTTTATTAAGCATTTGCCCTATCTTACATATAGGGCTAATTTTACCTCCTGAAATTAGAATTATTAAGAAATATTTTTAGAAATTTGGAGCACATATCTAAAAAACAACAAAAGAATGTGCCTGAAATCATGAAAAATTTCTACCAGGCATTTTAAATAGCTCCTTCCCTTCCAGCCTTCTGCAGTCCCCTTTTAAACTTCCACAGAGAATTATATCTAAATGTAATCCCGACTTTGCTTTCTTCTCCTGTGGGCTCGTATCATCACACTCCCCCCTCTGTGCTTCAGTTAGGATTCTTCATATCTGGCTTGGTTCGTGTCAAACATCCCAAACCTGTCTGAGCTAATATTCATCTTGGTCTCATCTGACAGAAATCTGTGCTTCAGTATTTAAAGAATAACAGTCTATGCCACTGAGTTTAATGAATAACATTTATTGGTGTTCCCAGTATCTGAGCTGTCACAGAAAGTCCTGATTGAACCGACAACCTTTGTGACTGACGGATGTAAAAGAACCACACATTTGATTTTCAGGAAAAGCGTAGTTTGAAAACTGGGAAGAGCCAGTGTCATTTTAGAGAAATGTTCTTGTACTGGGGTTGATTTAAATTTCCACAACCTCAGTGTTTTTGGAGTCAAGCTATCTTTAGCTCGGCAGTCCGGTCAAAATTAAACTCCATTTCTCCAAACTGAGGTTGTCCGCTGCAAAATCATCTGAACAGTCGTTTTAAGTGTAAATCATTTTACATATGTTTGTTGGATTAAGTTTGAAATTTGGACCTAATTTGGAATAGAAGGATTTTGGTTCTGTCAAATTAATCTTTAGACGTTTTATTTTATAAAGGAAAGGAATTAAGGGTCATTAATGTTTTCTGTAAGAAGTCAATGATAAAGTCAGACAAATCTTCGGTGACACTAATACACATGCACATGATTTAAAAAAGGGGTGGCTCAGTTAGATCTCTTGCTTCTCAACAAGAAGGTTACCGGTTCAAATCCCAACCCAGGATCTTTCTGCGTGGAGTTTGCATGTTCTCTCTGTGCATGCGTGGGTACTCCGGTTTTTCTTCCCACAGATCAAAAACATGCATGTTAGGCTGATTGGTATCTCTAAACTGTCTCTAGGTGTGAGTGAGAGAGTGAATGTTGTATGTTTCATTTGTCATATTTCAATAAGTAGGGTTTTTTGCTTTAGGTGGAAATGTTTTCATTTATTTATTTATTTTTACTGTTGACTATAAAATAATCTTGATGACGATTTTCTCGTGATTAAATCAACTAAATTTACAAATTAAAAATGAACAGGATGTTGTACTACTTACTAATTGATTTTAACGTCTTGTTAGACGTTCTCCTAAGAGTTAATTGAAACTCTTAACTTTTGCATTTTACAAAATCTTTTGTTTTGTATTCAGACAAAACAATTTTTATGACCTGATCAAAAATAAAAATAAAAACTACTGAAAGACTCGTTCATCTTATTTTACAGATATCAACTAACGATGAAACATCTAAGGATGCAGAAATCAGACTGACCTGTTGAATGAATGAAAAAAATACCTTAGAAACACACACACAGGTTTGTTTTTCTATCTTTGTGGGGCCATTTGCATTGACTTCCATTCATTTTTCATTCATTTCTATAGCCTAACCCTGACCAGTACCCTAAACCTAACCATTACACACCTTACCCTAAACTTAACACATCCTCAATTCACACCTTAGTCCTAAACCTAACCCTTAACCCACCAACGGGACTTCTTCTTATGGGGGCCGGGCTTTGGGCACCATAAGAAGCAGTTGGTCCTCACAATTTGGTATAACTCAGAAAAATTGGCCTCACAATGTAACATAAACAAGGACACACACACACAAACACACAGAGCTTTACCTGTGTCAGGGCTTGACTTTGGTCAGCTAAAATCCCAGCCTGTTGGCCTGAATGTTGGCTGAACGTCTGTTATCCAGACTGTTCAGCACTGAGCTCAATGAGAGCGAGTGAGGAGAAACAATGAGGAGTGGGGAGGGCCGAGGAGGGAGTTGGATTAAGAGAGGAGGAGGAGAGAGCCCTTCCATGGGCTGAAGACATGAACACAAGAGAGGGGAGGAGGAGAGGAAGGAAAAGAAAAACAGAAAGAAACAGCGAGAGGAGAGGGATGAGGGGTGAAAGTGAGTGGGGTGTGGGGTCAGGGAGGAGATAAGGTGAAATACACGAAACAAGTACAAACATAAATAAAATGGGATGGGAATAAAAGGTACAACAGCAGAAAGTGGAACAAGAAATGGGAACTGAAGTGAAGGAAGAGAGGGAACAAAGAGGAAAAAAGAAAAAGAGGAAAGAAGAAAATAGGCAGGACAAACACAAAAATAAAAAGAGGTCAAATAGAAAATGAGTTGGTAAGAGAAAATACTTATTAAGAAAACAAAGGATAAACGGTTGTATAATGGTATACAAAAAAGGGAACCAATGAAAAAATAAGGCAACATAAATAATGGAGAGATCCAAGAAAAACAATACATGAATTGGAATAAGAATGTTAGAAGTATACGAAGGCAGAAACGTGAAAATTAAAGTATTCTGAATATTGTGTTGATGTAACAAGATAAGGTGCTGAAACCAAGGACGAATGTGTAAAGTAAAAAAAAAAAGATTGGAAAAAAAACAAGAAGAAGGGAAGCTAGGAGAGATAGAAGAAATCAGGAGTGAGAAAAGTGTGGACGAGAACAAGAAGATAATGTTTTAGAGACAAGACGAAAAAAGAAGGATGTGAAGTCAGACTAGAATGAAAGGAAAGAAGAAGAGATTGACGAGGAGAAACAGAAGAAAAGGAGGGAGGGAGTGATTGGGAGGATTAAAACCAGCGGATTAAAAGCTCTATAAAAAGGACTGAGGAGAGCTGAAAGGAAAAAGGCAGAGAGGAAATCTAGTCAGGTGACAGACGATCTAAGATATTTGAGTTGGTGTTAAAAGCTGCTGGAGCTGTGATCTGACCTGGATCCTCCCACCTGAGCTGGAAATAATGATCCCCAAGACAGATTTAAAGAGATAAATCAACTTTTGAGAGGTAAAAACAAAACTTCTATGTCCAAAATCTTCTTCTTCTTGCAGCTTTTCCCTTCTCGGGGTCTCCATAGCAAGTCGTCTTTGTCTTTTTCCTGGCAGCTGCATTTCTAACATCCTTCTACCAATATACCCACTGTCCCTCCTCTGGACATGTCCAAACCATCTCAGTCTGGCCTCTCTAACTTTATCTCCCAGTTGTTCAACATGTGCTGTACCTCTGATGATCTCATTCCTGATCTTATCCATCCTTGTCACTCCTAAGGAGAACCTCAGCATCTTCATTTCTGCTACTTCCAGTTCTTTCTCCTGTCTTTTTGTCCATGTCTCTGTCTCCAGACCATACAACATAGCTGGTCTCACCACTGTCTTGTAAACTTTTCCTTTGACCTTTGCTGACACCTTTTTGTCACAAATCACTCCTGAAACTTTTCTCCATCCACTCCATCCTGCCTGGACTCTCTTTTCACCTCTTTACCACATTCCCCATTTTCCTGGACAGTGGACCCCAAGTACTTGAAGTCCTGCACCTTTGTGACCTCTGCTCCTTGTAGCCTCACTGTTCCACTGGCCTCCCTCTCATTCACACACATGTACTCTGTCTTACTACGGCTGACTTTCATTCCTCTTCTTTCAAGTGCATACCTCCACCTCTCCAAGTTCTCTTCCACCTGTTCCCTGTTCTCACCACAGATCACAATGTCATCTGCAAACATCATAGTCCATGGGGATTCCTGCCTGACCTCATCTGTTAGTCGGTCCATCACCAGAGCAAACAAGAAGGGGCTCAGAGCCGATCCTTGATGCACTCCCACCTCCACCTTGAAGCTATCTGTCACTCCTACAGCACATCTCACCACTGTCCTGCTGTCCTCATACATGTACTGTACCAGTCTAACATACCCATCTACCGTACATCTAAAACACACGAGGCAAAATGAAAAGTAAATCAAATGTAAGTTTTGGTCTTTCCCTTTCATCTGAATCAAAGTCAAAGTCAACTTTATTGTCAAAACTGCAATATGTACAGGACATACACGGGATTGAAATTGCATTTCTCTCAGTCCCTCGGTGCAACAGTAACCATTTAAACACTAAAACACTAAAACATTTAATAAACATAAGCATAAAATGATACACGGGAATATGGAATATACCCACTAGAAAAGCTTGGGAATTTCAATATATTCACTTAAAAGTGCCCAATGACACAAGCCCATGTTACGTATCATTAGCAATGATATATGACATGGGTTAGTGTCATTATCAACACATCTGGAACATTTTAGACACATTGAGTTGGTTCAACCTGTATTTTGTATAATTAATAATTCTGTACTTAGTACTTGATACTTGAACATGTTTTGCTTTGATACGGTTTTATAAATTCTGTAACGTTTTTAATACAAAGCCAACTGTTGTACAAAGTTTGTTGTACTATAAGCATCAGAGAAATTTTGAAATGTTCAATATGTTTAAAAATCAAAATTAATAATTACATTGTACTGTACTTAACCTGTGTCCTTTGGTTTCTAAGCACAGTATACCCACTACAAAAATGTAGACTACACCACTGCTTTGATGACCGACAAGGACCAGGTGAAGAGAGAGCACCAACCATGAAGGTGCCATGATACCTTCCATTTTATAACCAGAGCCAAAGATACAACAACCCGCTGGCATAATGAATACAACACAGGATTTTTAATGTATATTATTATTATTTATTTTTTAAATCAGGTAAAGCCCACTGATTTCACAGATCTCTTCTAAAAAAGAGGATCAGGTATGAAGGAAGCCTAACGTGGATGCTGTTAGACCCTGGGAGGAAACCATAAAACCCAGATAAAAATGAAGGGAACATATACAAACAGTAGCCCCTCGCTACTTTGCGGTTCAAATTTTGCAGACTTGCTCTGTCACAGTTTTTCAAACGTAAGATTGTAACACGACAGACAATTGTCTGATTCATGGAAGGTGACCAACCAGAGCATTGTGCTCTGTATCTCAGGTGCTGATTGGCTCAGTAAGTGTAAAAGTCTGCTCCCTTTCGCTGCGCTCTTTTGTGAAATTTACTTTAAGTGTTATCCATTGTTGTCATCATTCTTTGTTGAAATCAGGTCTCTCTTGTAAATGAGTCCTCGAGGCTCAATGGGAATAAAGATTAAATGACAAACTTCAAGCTGTACAATGGCACCCAAACGTTCTGCACGTTCTAAAGTTTCAGGCAGAGAACCAACGCGACAGCTGCTTACCATAAGAGAAAAGGTTGAGCTTTGGACATGTTGAAATGAGGAAGAGCTTACGTGGATCTTGGATGCCATTACAGGATCAGTGGAGATGGAACCTGCATTAGCCATGTGGATTAATGATTGCCGTAAAACGAACATCATGCTGGATACAAACACCATCCGGACAAAGGCCAAACAACTTTGTGATTGTCTGGTGACAAACAGGGACGATCAATATGGCGATGGTAATGAGGTAAAGGACAACGAGGATGACAACGCTGAAGCAGGACCTTTGAGTACTACGCCTACCAGACCAGGGGCTGAGATGGGGTAGAAGGGCATCTGACTTGGGACCCGAAAATCCCACGTTGCTACTTTGCGGATTTATGGCTGGGGTGTCTGGAACGTAACCCCCATGATAAACGAGGGACTACTGTACACACACACACACAAAAAAAAACAAAAATGGCCCAACCCAGTTACGGGGGAGTGGTGGCACAGAAGTTAGAGAAGGCGGGCCTGTGATCGGAAGATCGCCGGTTTAACTCCCGCTACTGACAACATCAAATTGAGGGTGAAAAAGGTGAAGCACCCACATTTTCCCTACTCTTGGCTCTTGAGCAAGGCCCTTAAACCCACCATCTGCTCCTCCGGGCACCCTAGATAGCAGCTCTCCACACAGAGGGCTATGGTAGCTTGGTGATCTGTGGTTGTATCAGGAAGGGCCTCCAGTGTAAAAATTATTACCACGTCTTTGTGCGACTTAGTTCAGTGTGGCGACCCCTGAAGAAGGAAGCAGCCGAAAGAAAAAAGAAAAAAACTGGCCCAACTCAGGGATTGAAACCAGACATTTCTTGCTGCAGTAGTGCTACCAGTGCTAACAATTAAGTCACCATGCTGCCAAGTTAAAGCCAAAAGGGGACCAGCGTATAGGTATGCTGGTCCTCCATACAGGTTTTAAGGTCTTCCGCCTACATGTTAACAAACATGCCATTGCCCTTCAAAACATATACAGTATTTTCTGGTGTATAGGTCGCACCTGTGTATAGGTCGCATTGTCCAATTATCACCAGTAGATTGGAAAAATCCCTAGATAGGTCGCACTGGTGTATAGGTCGCACCTACATTTAGCTCTGCTGCAAATGTCTGCCACAGGAGCGCACAGCAAGGCTTTTAAGAAGATTAACACTTAAAAACAATTATTTGTTTGATAAAAATTATAGCAAATATATGTCTGAGCTGAACTTTTCCTTAATAAATGAACGTAATTGTGAAATGAGCTGGATTTAAAAATTTGTTTCACCGAAAGTGATAACAAGCCATATTCATTCATTCATTCATTCAACCTTTATTTATACAGGCTAGCCTCGTTGAGTCACGGGGACTCATTTACAAGAGGGACCTGTCTCACTCACACCAAACAACCATCCACTCTCACACTCACACCTAGGGTCAATTTAGAGTCACCAATCAGCCTAACAAGCATGTTTTTTGGTCTGTGGGAGGAAACCGGAGTACCCGGAGGAAACCCACGCATGCACGGGGAGAACATGCAAACTCCACCCAGAAAGGCCCCGGACCGGGATTTGAACCGGCAACCTTCTCGCTGAGAGGCAGCAGCTCTACCAGTTGTGCCACCGTGCTGCCCATATATAGGTCATATATAGGCCATATATAGGTCGCACCTGAGTATAGGTCGCAGGCCTTGAGAAAACCATAAAAAGGTGTGACCTATACACCGGAAAATATGGTATGTACATGCACTTTAGATGATTTGTTTCATGTGTTTTGTGATTTAAAAAAATCATCACCACTTTTTTGAACAGGAATAAATAATTGCTGACTAATGTGTTCAACACCATGTGGCATCAACCATAATACAGCATGTTGGCTGCTTCCTGCACATAGCTAAGAACCCCCTATTAAGGTTTTATTATGGCAACGACAGAGAAAAAAAAAAGTTTTTGCTACCCCTTTTTATTGTCCCGCATCATGTAGATAAGAGGGGGGGATTGGAAACACCCTCCATTTGTCCATCCATCCGTTTGTCCGTGCGTATTGCAAGCATGAATTTGAAAACATAGGTGCGGTACAAACAAAAAAGTTTAAATCATGTCATTTGAACAAGTTTCCAACTTCCATTTTGTTATGTAGCTGCATCTAGGCGCAATAATGGTTCCTTTAAAAAAAATTGGGTTGCCATGTCAAAATCCAAAATGGATGCTGCCATATCCATCATGTGAGCAATAACTTAAAAAAATAAGCAATGTGCCAACTTCCATTTTGTAATGTGGCCACATCTACGTTAGCCGTCACCATCAAAAAATTTAGTTGCCAAGTCAAAATCCAAAATTCTCACTGAGCTACATCAGACAAGCAAAAATAAAAAAGAGAATAAAATCCTACCGCTTCTCCACAGTGTAACACCTACACACTAGAATATCTTGCACCAAAAACATTAAGGTTTACTTACATTCCCTGTTCAATACCAGTCCAGAAAAACACTCATCTTGAAAACTCCATACGTTTACTCTTCCAGTCCTCAGAGATGGGGGACATAAGCGTTTTGTTTATTTTGATATTTAGATATGTAATGATGTACCTATAAGCAGGTCTGCTGCTGATGTGACGATCAATAATTTAATCAACTCCTGCTAGAAGATTTAATTATGTGATTCTGATTCCTT
>JBBPBX010084288.1:0-15336 GCA_038048925.1 Garcialebias charrua
GACCACACTGCTAACAGGACCATGTTGCTCACAGGACCACACTGCTAACAGGACCACACTGCTAACAGGACCACGCTGCTAACAGGATCATCCTGCTAACAGGACTGTGCTTCTAACAGGACCATCCTGCTAACAGGACCACACTGCTAACAGGACTGTGCTTCTAACAGGACCATCCTGCTAACAGGACCATGCTGCTAACAGGACCACACTGCTAACAGAACCATGCTGCTAACAGGACCGTGCTGCTAACAGGACCATCCTGCTAACAGGACCGTGCTGCTAACAGGACCATGCTGTTAACAGGACCACACTGCTAACAGAACCATGCTGCTAACAGGACCATCCTGCTAACAGGACCGTGCTGTTAACAAGACCACACTGCTAACAGGACCATGTTGCTAACAGGACCACACTGCTAACAGGACCATGCTGCTAACAGGACCATGCTGTTAACAGGACCACACTGCTAACAGAACCATGCTGCTAACAGGACCGTGCTGTTAACAAGACCACACTGCTAACAAGACCATGCTGCTAACAGGACCACACTGCTAACAGGACCACGCTGCTAACAAGACCACGCTGCTAACAAGACCACACTGCTAACACAGACCATGCTGCTAACAACACAGGACCACACTGCTAACAAGACCATGCTGCTAACAGGACCACACTGCTAACAGGACCACACTGCTAACAAGACCACGCTGCTAACAAGACCACACTGCTAACAGGACCACGCTGCTAACAAGACCACACTGCTAACAAGACCATGCTGCTAACAGGACCACACTGCTAACAGGACCACACTGCTAACAAGACCACGCTGCTAACATGACCACACTGCTAACAGGACCACGCTGCTAACAAGACCACACTGCTAACAAGACCCCACTGCTAACAAGACAGGACCACACTGCTAACATGACCATGTTGCTCACAGGACCACACTGCTAACAGGACCACACTGCTAACAGGACCACGCTGCTAACAGGATCATCCTGCTAACAGGACTGTGCTTCTAACAGGACCATCCTGCTAACAGGACCACACTGCTAACAGGACTGTGCTTCTAACAGGACCATCCTGCTAACAGGACCATGCTGCTAACAGGACCACACTGCTAACAGAACCATGCTGCTAACAGGACCGTACTGCTAACAGAACCATGCTGCTAACAGGACCGTGCTGCTAACAGGACCATCCTGCTAACAGGACAGTGCTGCTAACAGGACCATGCTGTTAACAGGACCACACTGCTAACAGAACCATGCTGCTAACAGGACCATCCTGCTAACAGGACCATGTTGCTAACAGGACCACACTGCTAACAGGACCATGCTGCTAACAGGACCATGCTGTTAACAGGACCACACTGCTAACAGAACCATGCTGCTAACAGGACCGTGCTGTTAACAAGACCACACTGCTAACAAGACCATGCTGCTAACAGGACCACACTGCTAACAGGACCATGCTGCTAACAGAACCACACTGCTAACAGAACCATGCTGCTAACAGGACCATCCTGCTAACAGGACAGTGCTGCTAACAGGACCATGCTGTTAACAGGACCACACTGCTAACAGAACCATGCTGCTAACAGGACCATCCTGCTAACAGGACCGTGCTGTTAACAAGACCACACTGCTAACAGGACCATGTTGCTAACAGGACCACACTGCTAACAGGACCATGCTGCTAACAGGACCATGCTGTTAACAGGACCACACTGCTAACAGAACCATGCTGCTAACAGGACCGTGCTGTTAACAAGACCACACTGCTAACAAGACCATGCTGCTAACAGGACCACACTGCTAACAGGACCACGCTGCTAACAAGACCACGCTGCTAACAAGACCACACTGCTAACACAGACCATGCTGCTAACAACACAGGACCACACTGCTAACAAGACCATGCTGCTAACAGGATTATGCTGTTAACAGGACCAATGTTTTTATAACACTTATTTTTATTGTTGTATATTGTTGTCTGTATTCTATATGTTGACTGTCTAACACAGGTCTCTCTTGAAAATGAGTCCTTGTGACTCAGTGAGACTTTTACCTGTACAGTAATGTTTAAATAAAAATAAAAGTTTGTCCTACAATAAAACATGGATTATTATTTTCATAAAAATCAAAACACTATGTGAACAGTCTGATGCGCTGTAGCTTATTGTAAAACTCTGCTGATACAATGAGCTGTTGTTTGTCAAATGTTTGTACCCCCTTGCTGTGCGCACTGACATGTTAAAACACCCGCCACCCTGAAGAGAGGCGTGCTGATCTGATCACTGTCCAGCAGCAGGTCTGCTCACCTGGAGAGGGCGGAGCATCAGCAGCGTCACCAAGCATTACCTCATGTGTTCATCCACATCTTCTGCAGTTTTACACCTGGGGACTCGTAGCTCTTCTTACTCTGTTGATACTTTGGGTATTCGTTTCATCGACTGAGCTGAACATGAATAAGGAGGAAGAAGGAGACAAAAAGGAGCCCAACAGAGGCCAAGGAGAAGAGAAGGAAGGAAACGGTGAAGGCCTTGATTTGCTTCTTCCTAAAGAAGACTCAGAGATCTCCCCTGTGCCTATGGACACCAACATCTCTCTGTCAAGGTAATCGTACTGGCAAAGAAATGGAGTTTTATTTCCATCTCGTAGGTCATTTGAAGTTAATGTCAAGTAGCGTGGTGTCATATTTCCTGTAAACAGGTGTCATCTCGTGAGGCCATCTTTGTTCACAAACTCTTCTGCCAACCCATCAACAAATACCATCGTGAAATGAGTTTGAATGGTTTTAACCTGTTTTTTTTATTTATTTATTTTTGCACCATTCCGATCACTGAGCTTCGTTTTTGTTTTGCTTACATTTCAGGCCTGCTGATGTTGACAACACCTTCGGCTCAGTGTTCACGAGGGACAAGGTGTTTAAAGCAGCCTCTCAGGGGGACAGAACACAGCTTAATGGCCTGCTTGAATACCTGCAAGTTCACGACAAGAGACTCACAAGCCCAGATTTTACAGGCAAGTGGAATAGAAGCCACTTTGTTGATCTTACAGGAGACAACAATGTGGAAAAAGTTCTGTCCAAAGATAGAAAATAATAAATGATCAGTTAAT
Source organism: Garcialebias charrua (assembly GCA_038048925.1). Taxonomy (NCBI): domain Eukaryota; kingdom Metazoa; phylum Chordata; class Actinopteri; order Cyprinodontiformes; family Rivulidae; genus Garcialebias; species Garcialebias charrua. The sequence continues at coordinate 3,129 of JBBPBX010084288.1, forward strand.
ACATGCAATAAACAGAGTGTCTTAGTATATAAGGTGTTGTGGTGTTTAAACTGTAGTTTAAGATCTAAGTGAGACAACATTTTAGTAATTGTATTTCAGATGAAACTAATGGAAAAACGGCACTTTTAAAGGCTTTGTTGAACCTGAAAGATGGAAAAAACGACACAGTTGAATTCCTCCTTGACGCTGCAGAGAAAACAAAAGATTTAGAAAACCTGATCAATGCATCTTATACAGATCCCTGCTATAAAGGTGAGCAATCAGACGGGTTATCATGACTGATTCCTAATTTTCATTAACTTTGCTTTTTTTAAATTAAAAAAAAGGGATCCTAAGGGACCAGGTACAGAATGTACCAACCCTTTTAAAAAATGGCATGGGGTGAATATGTGTAACTGACTTGATGATTTAAAAAATAAAAATCTGTTTTTCAACCTGAAAATATCCAACCTGCCTCAGGTCAGACAGCCTTGCATGTTGCCATAGAAAGAAGGAGCTTTGATCACGTCAAGCTGTTGGTCCAGAAAGGAGCCGATGTGCAAGCAAAGGCCAACGGCACATTTTTCCAGCATAAATCAAGACTGGGCTTTTATTTTGGTGAGTAAATTAACTCAAAATACACTTAACAAGATGCTTTTCTGTGAATGCTCATGAAGCATTCACACAACTGTAATCCGTTTTTCTTTTGCATGTTTCTCCACGCAATTCTACTCTCGCAGTTTTCAGCTATTTCAACAAATCATAAATCAAAACGTTCAGCTCTTTCAGGACAATCCTGCTATGACTTTAGGTATTGGCGTTTTCCTCATAGAAAAAGAATTGAGCTCATTTTACCTCCTTCAAATCTTTAGTGTTTACAACCTTTTACTGCTCCTTTCACATTTTGTTCTGGTTCAGCTTCTTTCAGCTTCCCTGAGCAAATAAAAATAAAAAAAATCTGCTAATTTCAGCTGTTTTGTGATTCTTTTAAGTTCTTTCTGATAACTACATTTTCTTATTTCCTTCCCTTCTTTCTGCTAATTTCAGCTTGTTATGCTCCTTTCAGCTTATTTCTTCAAGTTTCAGCTTCTACTATTTCAGCTATATAAACACACACACACACACACATATAAATATGTTTTATGATAATTTTAGCTTTTTCAGCGAATTCCAAATTTTTTGCACTCGTTTCTTTTCTCTAGCCTATATGTGCTTTCTGGTAATGTAAAGTTTCTTTCTGCTTTTCAGCTGTTTAATTTTGTTCATTTATGCTTTTTCAGATACTTTTCACTTTTTTGTGCTAATTTCTGCTTCTTTCAGCCTAACAGGGCAAACATGTTCTTTCTACTTTCTTCTGCTTATTTAAGCTTGTTATACATTTTTCAGTTAGTTTTTTAAGCATTTAAAAAAATCTAATTTCAGTTGTTTTCAAACTTTTTATTTTTATTTAATTTTTATTTCAGTTTTTTCAAACTGTTTTTCAAACTGAAGTTTTTTGTGGTAATGTTTGCTACTTTCAGCCTAATTTACTTATTTCTTGTCATTTCAGCTTTTTTTTGCTGGTTTCAGTTTTTTTCTGCTAGTTCAGCTAGTTTTTAGCTGTTTTGTGCAAAATTTAGCTTTTTCAGCTAATTACACTTTTTTTTTTAAACTCTCATTTCAGCTCCTTCCACTTCCTTCTGGTTGTTTAAGCTTCTTTCAAGCCTTTTCAGCTAACTTTCAGTTATTTTGTGCTAATTTCAGGTTTTAGCTAATTTCCTGTTGTGCTCATTTCTGCTTTTTTAACCTAATTCAGTAAATATGTGTTCTTTCTGCTTTCTTCTGATAACTTGGGCTTTAATGTTCTTCTATTCATACATTTCAGCATGTTTTTTTTATCTAACTTCAGCTGTTTTTCAGCAGGTTCTTCAGCAATCAGCATTCACACTACAGTTTTGCAGGAAATGCACTTTCTCTAGTTCTTTCTGATTCAGTCTTCAAACGTGTGCATTTATTTTTTCAACAGGGGAGCTTCCTCTGTCACTGGCTGCCTGCACAAACCAGCCAGAGATCGTGTCGTTCCTCATGGACAACCCCTACAGACGAGCTGACGCCACAGACAAGGACTCACTGGGAAACACGGTGCTGCACACTTTGGTGGTCATAGCTGATAACACAACAGAAAACACAGAAATAGCTGCAAGGATGTACGATGAGATTCTTCTTCAGTACCACAAGCTTGAGAAAAACCACCAAACTCTGTTGGAATCGGTTGAAAACAATGAAGGTCTGACTCCCCTGAAATTAGCTGCCAAGCTCGGCAGGATCGGGGTAGGTTCTGCAACATTTCAAGTTAGCTGGGTAAAAACAACAAAAAATTTCAAGACATGTTAACGTCAGCCATTTCCTCATCTGCAAGACGATTTGATGGATAACTGCTCCAAGTTAGCTGATCTCATTTGGTGTCTTTCAGCTCTTCAGGCACATGCTGACTCGAGAATTTTTGGATGAAGAGACGAGACCGCTGTCGAGGAAGTTCACAGAATGGGTTTACGGGCCTGTTCACTCCTCCCTGTATGACATGAGCTCCATTGACACCAATGAAAACAACTCTGTGTTGGAGATGATCATCTTTGGGAGTGAAATACCCGTAAGAAATACACGTCTACGGTTTTCTGTTTCACTAATGACTGTTGTTGATGTAACATGTTTGTTGGAGAAGTTCAGTGTTTCAGGAGAAGAGTACACGTACAACATGCACTACAGTGCCAAAAGTATTTGTCCACCTGCCTTGACTACTGAGCTTATACTGTATATACTGTATAAAATCCATAGGGTTCAATATGACGTTGGTCCACCCTTTGCAGCTAGAACAGCTTCAATTCTTCTTGGAAGGCTGTCTTATGAGTGTGTTTATGGGGATTTTTGACCATTCTTCCAGAAGCGCATTTGTGTGTCACATACTGATGTTGGATGAGAAGGCCTATCTCTCATTCTTCGCTCTAATTCATCCCAAAGGTGTTCTATTGGGTTGAGATCAGGAATCACACCAGACTCTGCCATCCATGTCTTTATGGACCTTGCTTTGTGCACTGGTGCACAGTCGTGTTGGAAAAGGATGGTTCCACCTGCAAACTGGTCTCACAAAGTTGGGAGCATGGAATTGTCCAAAATGTCTTGGTGTGCTGAAGCAGTCAGAGTTCCATTCACTGGAACTAAGGGGCCAAGCCCAGCTCATGAAAAACAACCCCCACCATAATCCCCTCTCCACCAAACCTTACACTTGGCACATTGCAGTCAGACAAGTACCGTTCTCTTGGCAACCGTCAAACCCAGACTCATCCATCAGATTGCCAGATGGAGAAGCGCGATTCGTCACTCCAGAGAATGCGTAGAAATGTGGCAGAGGACGGTGAGACATTTGGGACATTTCTCTTATTTGCCCATTGCTGTCAGTTGTCTTGAATGGAACTTTTGGGTGTCCGCCCTACGACAGTGCCATCCACGTCCAAACAAGTTCTATAAAAAAACCACAGAGATCGTGTAGACCTGAGGGGCCTTAAGTGACCTGGACCTGCACGTGGTGTGTGGACCCATAATTCTCCACTGAATGAAAACTGAAGGGTTATGAGGACTGAGGCTCGTGAATGTAGTGGAAACACCTGGCATGATGACAGCTGGGGCCAGGTGAGAGTGGGCGGGGCAGGACTGAGGAGTAACGATAAGCAGTGGAAAACTCCTCACAGGAAGGCAATGAACAAATTGAACAAAAAACAATGCCGAAACTAAACAGCATGAGAAAAATAACTTTAAAAAAAGTCCCAAAACAGAAACAAAAAACTGAAAACCATGATATTAGTTGTTATGAAGCTTTTACGCTGCTCAATAAAAGATGTAATTCTCTGTGAGGCTTTTGTGAGGCTGTTGATTCTCTGATTAAAATACAGCATCCACACTGAACCGATACAACAAACCAATAAAGAGTTACAGAAAGGTTTTTATTTATACATATAAGTTGTGAATTTATGTTTTAGAATCGTCCCGAGATGCTCCAGATTGAGCCTCTGCGCAGCCTTCTCCATGATAAATGGGAGAGGTTTGCTTACAAACTATTCCTGATGAATTTGGGCCTTTATTTGACGTACCTGACCATCTTCACCACTGTGGCTTTCTACAGGAAGGACGGACAGGTAAGGCAAAGAGATGAATGTAGGTAATATTCTGCTAACCTCCAAAGGACAATTGATGTGTTCCTTTTCACCCACAGCCTCCATTTCCTATAGAAAACAGTCCCACTGACCACCTCCGCTGTGCCGGTGAGATCATCAGCGTCCTCGGAGCAGTCCGGTTTCTTTATAAGACGGTGAGACAAAAAATAATGAATAAATCCCATGGAAATAAGTCCAACATGACCGTGTTGACTGTCTGATCGTTCATCTTTAGATTATAATCTTCAAGAAAAACCCTCCGACCACAAGAGCTCTGTTCACTGATGGATTCAGTGAAATTCTGTTGTAAGTATTTATTAAATGTAGAGAAACTTCACAGCTGAGATGCTTTGGTCAAAATTGTTGAGAATATTTAAGTGAGGCCTCCAAATATTGTTTTTTTTTTTAGATTGCAAGATTTTTTAAAACTATAAAATATTTGATTAAAAAAGGTCCAAATATAGACAACTGGCTGTTTAAAGCTAAATGTGTTGAACTTTCTTGAAATTATTTTTTCTGAAGAGTTGCGTATCTCTGGTATAAGGCAAAAACACGTAAAGGCAAATTTGAGATTTGTAGGTTTTTAAGTCAGTGTTAAATCTGATCAGATCCTTCATTAGATATTTAGAAGTAAAACTGACAGGTTGAAACTGAATACCATACTTGTATGTTGTGTACAAAGGTTGGAGTTTCTGTGTTATCCATCCATCCATTGTCTTTATCTTTACCTGCTTCTTCCTTTTCGGGTCACGTGGGGTCACTGGTGCCCATGTCCAGCTATCACTGTGCGAGAGGCGGGGGACACCCTGGACAGGTCGCAAGTCCATCACAGGGCCGTTTCTGTGTTGTGAAAATCTGATTAAAAAGGACAATAATGGAGATACAGAGGACTAGGGCCACAATGTACAGTAATTTTTTTCCCCGAATTCAGACTTGATCAGAATTCTGTGAGTTAAGTCGGAATTTTGACTTTAATCACAATAAAAAAGAAAAAAAGTCAGAATTCAGGGAAAAATACTATTTTACATAGTGGCCCTAATCCTCTCCCATATGGAGAAGAAGTTGCCTTCAAAGTTTTATTATTGTTGCACAAAGAGGGACAAAACCAGAATGTGTGCAGAATCTGATACAATATGATACGACACAACATGATACAATACAACACAGCACAATACGATGTGGCTCGAAACAATACAATATGGCACAATACGATACAATACACACGGCACAATACGATATGGCTTGAAACAATACAATACAACACAACACGGCACAATACAATATAGTACAATACAATACAGCACAATACAACACGGCACAATACGACATGGCACAATACAATACAACCCATGCAACATAATACAGCAAATTACGATGCAATACAACACAATACAGCGCAATACGATACAATACAACACAGCACAATACGACATGGCACAATACAACACAATACAGCACAATACGATAAAATACAACACAATACAACACAATGCAGCACAATACGATGCCATATAACACAATACAGCACAATACAACACAGCTTGAAACAATACGACATGGCACAATACAATATAGTACTACAATACAATGCAGCACAATATAATACAATACAACATGGCACAATACAATACAATACAACTGTAATAAAATAGGCACTTAGTCAGTTTACTGATTTACCTATTCTTAGATGTAAATTTGAGCAGGGTTTGACTGACACAAATTATCATCATAATTCACGGGTTCTCATCTTTTTCAGTTTAATGTTCAATAAATCTGTGACTCAGTGATGAGATGTAAAGACATGAAACGTCAATTTATGAACTGAATAATTTAATTAACAAATCATTAAATTACATCACAACATATTTACAGATTGGATCAATCAGGTTTCCTATACTAAACTCTAGGATCCAACCAACTTTTTTATTTCGCTGCATGATTCTTCCTCTGGTGTTTTATTCTCTCAATAGCAACAACTATTGTGTCAGAGTCCCCTGACAGACTGTAACCACATCTATGTCCATGTGTCAGAGGACTGCAGCAAGTGCAAAACATGTTATAATGTTCTAGTGAAATATTCACACCACAGCTGTACTGTGATCATGACTAGATGTTTTTGCCTGATGCTTTAAAGAACACCTATAAAATGTTTGTTTTCTCAACCTGTTTGCAGTTTTCTGCAGGCAGCCCACCTCCTGATCGCTGTCTTTCTGTACTTCTGTGGGCTGAAGGAATACGTTGGGTTCCTGGTTCTGTCCCTAGCTCTTGCTTGGATGAATGTTTTGTATTACACAAGAGGATCCAGGCAGCTGGGGATTTACAACGTCATGATGCAAAGAGTAAGACCAGAGGTCAGAGAACGATGGTCCATCAGAAACTGGTTGTGGTTTACAGTATTTTGTCTCTTTAGATGATCCTGGGAGACTTGTTGCACTTTCTTTGTGTCTACATCGTTTTGCTGTTTGGATTTTCTGCTGGTAAAACTTTGATTTATAAATCCATTCAACAATCTATAAAGAAGTGGGTTTTAAAGTTTACAGCTTCAGATTTTTTACCTCCGGTAGCTGTTGTTACTCTAATCGATGACTCGCCTGTGGAGATGAATAACGACTCTCTGGCACGACAAAGGAGCTCTGACGCTGAAACGTTCAAGTGCAGGAAGCCAAGTTACAATGACATCCGTTTCACAACGCTGGAGTTGTTCAAGTTCACCATCGGGATGGGAGATCTGGAGTTCACTGACCACGTTCAGTACAAAGAAGTCTTCTACATCCTGCTCATCTCATACATCGCGCTCACCTACATCCTGATGCTCAACATGCTCATAGCCCTGATGGGAAACACGGTTGAAAAAATCTCAGGACAAAGTGAGACCATCTGGAACCTGCAGGTAGGAACGCCCTCCAATCCATCTTAGACATCAATTAGGGAGTTCCAATGCAGAATGGAGCGCTCTTACTAGAAGTTTTAGTTCTGTATCTGATTGAACAGCTTGTAAATAAAAATGTAAATTACTGTACTGTATATGGCTCAGGAATCATATGCTGTGACATTTGGTAGTGGTATATATCATACCATGTAAAATAAAATTCAAGGAAAAAACGACAACAATGGTTATCAATGGGAGTTTGGTGAGAAATCGAGAAATCCCAGCCTTGTTTGGAGCTCTGCAGCTCAGACTTCACAGCAGAAACATCATTTAAGGTTTTTTTTTTTTTCATTCATTCATTCAACCTTTATTTATACAGGGCGCAGAAAACAGGGCGCAGAAAGTTGGACTTTATTATCAGTTTTTACACAGTTTAAGTTTATGATTTTTTTCCCCTCACACGATGTTTAAATTAATGTTGCACACCAACTTTTGAAATGTCAAAAAATTTAAAACCTTTGCATGCAAACTTCCTACAAGCTTTTCAGCTTAAAACATATTAAACAATAAAATGTAGAATTGTTTGTCTTCTTTCACAAAATTCACATGTATGACCAGAATCTTCTGCTGTTCACAAGACAAGAATCTGCAAGCACCATTGTTTGAGGCTGAACTTTCTGTCTTGCCTCTTTTAAGTTTGCAGCAGGGAGTGACAGATAAGTGTATATAGTTACCATGGTGACCATGATAGGTGACCAACAGCAGCTTTAACGTTTCTATGTTAACAGTTCTCTACACTTCTTATTATATACTACATGTATAATACTGAAAACGGCAGCATTACACTGAGCTCAAACAGAAAAAAAACCTTGACGAAACATATTTAAATGACTTTTACAAAGCAATTTAATCCTGTCTTCAGAGAGCCTTCACAATTCTGGACATGGAGAGGTCTCTTCCGCGCTGGCTGAGGCGTAAGCTGCCGTCCAGAGTGTCGGAGGTCATGTGCTTTGGAAATGAGCGAGATAAGTGTAGAAGATTTGTCAGGTAAGGATAAAACATGCTGATATGTTGGCTGCATATGAAACATGAAGTGTTTTAGTTCATATGATGTTGAGCTGTTTGTATTTTACTTACCGGTAATGAGGCAAGACTGTTTCCTTCAATCAGGGCTGTCCAATCCTCGTCCTTGAGGGTCACTATTCTGCATTTTCACTTGTTTCTCTGCTTGTTTACTTGTTTTTTCTTCATTCAACCTTTATTTATACAGGTTAATCCCATTGAGCCTCAGGGACTCATTTACATGAGATACCTGTTTTAAACAAAGAATGGTGACAACAAACAAAGACAACGATAGACAGTCATCAAAGAAAGCATAAAAATAGAGAAGAATAAATGAAAGAAAATTATATTAAAAATGAAACAAAAACATATAGATTATAAGGTGGTGTAGAAAACTAAAACAGGAACATGTCTGCACTGGTTTTTGCCATGAACTTAACAGATGTTTGAAGCCATTTAGAGAGGTCAAGGTTGAGGGCTTCAGATCTTTTTGCAAGATATTCCAGGAAACAGGCGCGGAGTAGGAGAAGGTCCTTTTGCCAATTTCAGTCAGTCACTCTGAGGGGACACTGCATGTAATCATGTCCTGAGAGTGCACGCTGTAGCTGCACTCACACAGAGACATGTAGGAGGAGATGTATGAAGCAGCAGACCAAGAAGTGATTTAAAGATGAAAATGTACCAGTGGGAGAGTCTGCGTGAGGTTAATGGTGTCCAGTTAACCAAGTTCTGTAAATCTGAATCCTTCAGGTTCTGCAGAAGCCTATTAATCACCTGTTGAGTCAACTCTGGTGTGTTGGAGCAGAAAAACATCTACAACGTACAAGATAATGGCTCTCAAGGGCCAGGATGGGACACCCCTGAGTTAGATAATGAAATAGTTGTTGTAAGTTCAGCACAAAAAAAAAAAGAAAATGTCCAGATGACCTGACTGAAAATTGTTGGATTATATACCTGGATTATTGAGCATGGATTTTGTTGGTTTTGAACTGGTTTGACATGACCGTTGACGAGAGAGAGGGCCGGCACCGGAGCAGGGGGGTGTGCCAAAGAGACCATCTTGGCCAAAATGGATTCCACTGTGGAGAGTCAGCCAGAAGATACACAACACCCATGACCTTATTGAAAGACTATTGAAATACTATTGAAAGCCTATTGAAATATTATTGAAAGACCATTGAAAGACTGTTCAGTACAGGAGGACAGATTCTCTCTCCCAAAAGAGGCAGACTGAACTCAAAAATCTTTGAAAACCAACTTCTTCTGAACTTGAACAAGAAATTCTTGCTGCAATATTAAAATGTGTCAGTTCATGGGATGTTAGGAGACAAGAGATGGCTTGACACTCAGGTCTACGTTTCGAAAATGGTGTCAGGAATTTAAAATATTGTTCACTATTGACCCATTACTGGTTGAGACAGTATTTTAACTAGAGTTGAAGACAAACTGGAGTTGAAATGATCAGAGCCTATTCCTTTGTCAGGTCTAATGCTCCTTTTTCAGGCAGACAACTTTTACTTAAATGTTTACTGCAGTTAAAACGACACATTTGTTTTGCTTTGTGTTAAATAAAAACTTTCAAAGGTATAATCATTCCTCTTTGTTATTTTGCTTAATGTCATTTAACTCTGCATGTCATCCCTGAAATTCTGATGCACTGAATCACAAGTCCAAGTGTGAACTGTGTCACAGAGTAAACACAATAAAAACATGCATCATCTGCAGCATTGTTCATTAAAATGGCTCAACACTATTACTGTATTGCAGAAAATATACAAAGTACATACAGTAGACACACTTCATGATATTGTAGATTGCATTAGGTAATACATTCAGCAAGTACTTTTACGTTAATACTTTAAGTATTTTTAAAAGCAAGTATTATTTACTTTAATTTAAGTAAAAACATTAATATGGTACTTCTACTTTTACTAGAGTACAGTTTTGATTGTTTATTTGTACTTTTACTTAAGTACCGTGTTTGATACTTTCTCCACCACTGACTAATGACGGGTTCCCACCGAACGCTTTTCGCGCTGCTAAAAAGCTCCTAACGCCGGGTACCCACCAAACGCGTTTCGGGCAGCGGAAGCGGCCGGTTTACATTGAAAGTCTATGCTGAGGTGCGTCGAGGCACAGAGAATCGTGAAGCGGCGCGTTTTGAGCGTTTCAAGCGGCGCAGCTGTTCTTTTCCGTGCACGCAAAGCGTCCAAAGCCGGCGAACGCGTCGAGCAGCCAAAGTTCAAATATTAGAACTTTCGACGCGTCGCAGCAACCAAACGGGAGAGACTCTGCTATGTGATGATGCAACAACGACGGGACTTTATTTTGACTTTTTAAACTTACCCCAACGAGCCTCCATGAAGAAACCAGGCTCCGGTAAGAAACTTGGCATTTTTACAGTTGCCGCTGTCCGCTCGAGCGTACGATCACCCCAAACATTAAAAAAACTTTTTAATCTCAACAAAGACTTTCGGAGCTGCAGTTCGGCTCGTAGAAAACCCACTCAAGTAGTAACGAGGCTCACGTACAGCTGATTTCATCTGCCCGGTGTACAAGAAACAACAGGAAAAGGAGCCAGACACTCCTCCCACTGCGCGTCATCAGACGCATCTTCAGTGTGAACAGATTCTGGTGACAAGCGGCCAAAAGGGGGCGGCAAGATCGTTTTTGATGCTCCATACGCGTTTGGTGGGTACCTGGCATAACGCACTGTGTTGGCTGCTTGTCAACAGATGTCTGTTCACATCGAACGCGTCTGCAGACGTGCAGTGGGAGCAGCGTCTGGCTCCTTTTCCGTCTGATTTGTTTTGTTTCTTGTAAACCGGGCAGATAAGATCAGCTGTTCGTGAGCCCCGTTACTACTTGAGTGGGTTTTCTACGAGCCGAACTGCAGCTCTGAAAGTCTTTGTTGAGATTAAAATGTTTTTTTATGTTTGGGGTGATCGTATGCTCGAGCGGACAGCGGCAACTGTAAAAATGCCAAGTTTCTTACCGGAGGCTGGTTTCTTCAGGGAGGCTCGTTGGGTAAGTTTGAAAAGTCCAAAAAAAGTCCCGTTGTTGTTGCGTCATCACATAGCATAGGCTCTCCCGATTGGTTGCAGCGACGTGGCGAGCAGCCGAAGTAGGTCAAAGTTATTTTAAATGAACTCCGGCAGTCGCTGCTTGGACGCGACGCGGGCGCGGAAAACAGTTGCCGCTCACTGCCGCGCTGCTTGAACTGCTGAAGACGCGCCGCGTCACGCCGCGTCGCTCCAAGATGCTCGGCCACATAGACTTTCAATGCAGAGTGGCTGCTTCGGCGGCGCGAAACGCGTTCTGTGGGAACCCGGCATAATACAGACCACTATGGACCGTGTGCGCAGAGAGGCTCTCACTCTGATGGACCAAGAAAGCCTGGTTTCAGAAGCCAGCAGAAGAAGAATAAATCTTGTATCTGCCCCTTTTTTCCGCAGACTATATTCAAACAAAAGTAATAAACAAAAAACAAAAAAACAAAGCTAAATATAAACATTTTCCGTATTCCTTCAGAAAACTAACTTTTATCATTCTCTTAAAATATTTACGAATCTTGAAAACCTCATCATCATTTTCACATTCGAAGCATATCAAAATGTAACATTTGAAATGTGCAGACAAACTAAAATAAAAAAATCCGATAATAAACCATTTCTCCCCTTCACTACCTTTATCTTTGTTCAGAAACATCTGGAAAATCAGCTGAAACACAAAACGTACAAATAAAAACGTTGGTTACGTATTGTAACTTCAGATTCTATGAATGTAGGCGTAGCCCTTTAAGCCACACCTTATTGGGTTAATCCCTGCGCTTCGCGCCAACACTGAAGACTTCTAGTCCACGCCCACCTGTTGTGGGCCACACCTCGGTCTACTATTTAAGCGGCCATTGACCGCGAGACTGCTCCCAAAAAGGCAAAAATTGCTCAGCCAAATGAGAGCCAGTGAGGCCCAGAGGCTTAAAGGGCTACGCCTACATTCATAGAATCTGGGGTTACAATACGTAACCAATGTTCTATTTTGTGTAGGCTCTGCCCTTTAAGCCATGCCTTATTGGGTTAAAGGCGGAGCAGGATATGGTCTATTCCTCACT